>RJWM01006048.1:0-87062 GCA_004363535.1 Dasyprocta punctata
CCGGCAGGCCTGGCGGTTGACAGCTCAGCAGCCAGGCTGCCTGGGAACCGAGGCTTCTCTGCCCCACTCCAGAGCCCTGCTGTGGCAGGGGGAGGCGGTGGTTTGGGGCAGCCTGGGTGATCTTCTGTAGAGTTCCAAGGCACCCAAGGGCTCAGGGTCCCTCACCTGGGTAGGGTGAGCAGGACAGACACAGCCCCTTGGGTCCTGTTGTTTGCCTTCTTCCTAGTTCACTTCCCACCATCCCCCAGGCAGGAAGGAGAGGACTGAAACTGTTGCTCTTCTGCCCTGACATCCATTCCATAAAACTCCCCAGTCACACCCAGGGAGACACGCAGGGATCCAGAACATATGCTCTCAAGAGAATAGCCCGGTTTAGCAGACTGTTGGCTCACAGCATAATCCTATTTTGCAAGTCTGATGCCAAACATTACAATGCTTTCTATCTTTCTTTCTTCCTTCCTTTCTTTCTCTCTCTTTTCTTTGTTTTGTTTTGTTTTACTTTTGAGGGAGGGTTGTGGTATGTAGGCCAGGCTAACCTTGAACTCTAGGTGATCCTCCTGCCTCAGCCTGCTGAGTGCCGGGGTTACAGGTGTGCACCACCATGCATAGCCCACAATGCTTTTTCTATCAAATCCCAGCTTCTCTTTAAGCAGAGATAGCTCCCTCAGGCTCGTGAAGATGAAGTTGATGGAGTCTGCATCAAGGCAGAAGAGAAAAACATAGTCCACAGATTTTCAAATATCATCCTGCTGCACCTGAATGTTACCAAGATTGGATGATGGAACCGAAGAAACCATGACAGGTACAAGGCGGGGGCTTCATCCACAAGGAAACTTCACCCTTGTGCTGGCATGAGACTTCATCCTTCCCGGGGAAGGTGCACAGTGAGACAGATGCCACTCGGGGGATTACAGAAGGATCACACTGAAAAGGATTCCTGGTCCTGGAGGAATCCTTGCAGGGGAGATATCAGCCCAGTGCAGGCCAGACCTAGGCTTGGTGGCATGAAAGGAAGGCTGTGATTGGTGGGCTCTGGTCCCACCCCTCATGTGCCCTTTCCTATTAGAGAACAGAAGATTGAGGCGATGACTAAGCCTCATCCTGGGGAAACCACTTTCTTGATGCTGGCATCTCCCCTTCCAGGTAAGAAGACACACATATACCTTTACATCAACGCATCTGAGTCTAAACCTGTGGGTCTGGATACACACATAATAATTACAGTTAACATCTATTCGAAATAGACTACATCGCAGACATTGTATAACACTATAAAAAAATCATGTAATTTAATCCTTAGAACAACTTCATGAAGGAGGTATTATTTTACCCCATTTAACAGATATGTGAATGGAGTCATGGAGGCCAATTCAGAGTCACAGAGAAAGTCAGCAGTGAGCTTGGCATTCCAGCCCAGGCAATCTGGCCTCAAAGCTGGCTTGCTCTTCAGCCCTCCGGCTCATAGACACTGTCTCACACACAGGCCCCAGCACAGACTTCACATGGGAGCTTTGGGGAGGTTGCAGGGGTTCAGGTTGTGGGGGGAACCAAGGGAGGAGGCTGGGCCAGCCTTCAGGTAGCTGCATCAGGTTCTGATTTATCTTGGCTAAGGACCTCAAGACTCCTGGCCTCTCCCCCACCCCTGTTCCCTGGGTGTGCTAGTCACTGCCCCATGGATTATCTTAATTTCTTGATGTTTCAGCCCTGGTTTCCCACATTCATCCCAGGGCCATGTGTCCCCAGCTGAGAGCCTTGAGGTGGGACCAACTGGGAAGTCCTCTGGGTTTCCTGGGCGTTTGCAGGGGTCTCTGCTTCCTGGGCGTTTGGAGGGGTCTCTGCAGAAACGTCCAGGAGGCTCAGCAAGCCCTGCAGCCTGAGGAGCCACCGTGATATCTCACCATGGCCCCGGCTGAGTGGCCGCGGGGCTGAGTGTGGCTCTGATCTGGGGCCAGGCTTGTAAGGTGCTGGGGAAAGAATCATCATCCAGGAAAGTTCTAGCAAGTTGGAGACTTTGAGATCACCCAGTCCAGCCTTCTCATTTTATAAGTGGGGAAACTGAGTCTGAGATAGGAAGGGGTGTGCCCCAGTCACCTGCAGTCCTCAGCTATTGGTCTTGGCTCTGATGCAGGGTTCAGAGTGTCACAGAAGGGACTTGGAGCAGGGAGGACACAGATGAAAAGGACAGATTTCCTAAGTGCACAGGCTGTGGAAATTCAGGATGAACTGGAGACAGAGGCCTAAAGAGTCACAGTGCTTCTCTGTGTAGCTGATTAAGATCATGTTCCAGACCCATGATGTTTTGAGAGAACTCTGACTGTGGCTGTGGGACATAGGCGCATTTTCCCTCCAGACCAGAGCCCAGACGGGGCTGAGGACTCCTTCAGAAGCCCTGGGCCTGGAGTTTGCAGTGCACTCCTGTGCTCTTTCTCCCTGAACCAAATGAAGTGGATTAAACCTAACTTGGTATATCAGACTGCATGCCGGAAGTCCAGTTGTGCTTTTAAGGATAGTGCCATGAAATTGCGTGTCTAGTGTGGAGGGAGACAGCGCTCAGGAGATGTTATAGGCAGTGGGAGCTTAGCTTTTCTTTTTTGCAGTACTAGGATTGAATCCAGAGCATTTGCAGTGAGCTGAATCCTCAGCTGTTTTTTATTTTGAGACAGAGTCTTGCTAAGTTGCTAAACTGCCCAGGCTGAACTTGAACTTGTCATCCTCCTTCTTCAGCCTCTCAGAGTGCTGGGGTTACAGGTCTGTACCACCACTCCCACCCGGGAGCTTGGTTTTCTGGCTACCCCAACCCTTGCTTCCTGCAAAAGGAAATGCAAATCCACAACACAGAGTCATAGAGATAACACCATAGCATCTCCTCCCTTCAACTATGCCCTTTGGGGTCTAGGCCCACATCCCTGGATTGATGCCCTTTGAAGATCCAGAGGATGGCAGACCCCACCAGAGCCAGGAATACACTTCAAAGACTGGTCCCTCTCTCTTTTCCCTCGGCTGCCATGATCTTTGTCACTTCCTTTCCCTGGGAATATCTGGAGGGCCTGGCCATGGGGAAGATGAAGGCAGAATTGTCAGCTCAAAGTCCATGCATGTAATAGAGGCGCCTCCCAACTCCACCTAAAGAAACGATGGTGTGCGGTTCCTCACGCACATCCCCAGAGCAGCAGACCGCCCACCGACAGCCATCTCTCATTGCAAGGCCAGAATCTTTTCCATCTGTGTTGAAGCTGCGGCCTGTGAAAATAATGTCTATAAAAATAGGATTGGAAATAAAAATATCAAATGCAATAAGTTATAGCTGCACTGTGTTCTCTCTTGAGGGCTGCCCTGGTCAAAGAGCCTCCCATCCAGGATGGTGTTTTGTATTTCCTCAGAAAGCGCTCCACTGGCAGTGGGAAGAAAGGGCCTGGATGGCGGAGGTTTATTCAATAGAGCTGTGGTGCTTGGCTGGCTGTACCCGACTGGCATCTTAATTTTCCTTCCAAAGCAGAGTTGTTCAGCTGCAAAATGAAAGCAAAAAAGGAGGTTGCCCAGGGGAGCATTGCTGGCCGGTTTCCATCACGACAGCCATCGCCCTCCTCGTCAGCCCTCTGCCACATCCAAGTCAAGGCCCTGCATCCAGACACCGTCACCATCTTGCTTCCCTGATCCAACTTATGTATCACTTCCTGGTGTCAGATAAGCGCCGGGAAGAAGGGGAACCTAGAAGTGTGATATGACATCGATCGAGAGCTTAAATTCTTCGGGGAGATACAGGTTGCTATATAAAAAATTTAGAACCAAAGGAAGGTAGAGCAAGAAGAAAAGAACTGAAGTGTTCTCCCAGAGTTCAAAGAGAGACGGAAAATTGGGTGAGAGGGCGCATCCTGATAATCCCAGCACTCAGGAGACTGAGGCAGGAGGATCTTGAGTTTGAGGCCAGCCTGAGCTACATAATAAGACTATTGCACACAAAACAAAACAAAGCAAGACAAGACAAAACAAAAATAAAAATAAAAACAAAAACAGAGAGAGACAGAGACACAGAGAGATCTCTATAAGGAAGTGGATTTTAATCTGGATCTGTGGAAATGAAAGGGGGAAGGGCCTCTCTGGAAGAGAAATGGGTTGAGAGAGAGGTTAAATTTGTAACACAGAGCACACGCCTTTAATCCCAGCACTCAGGAGGCTGAGGTAGGTGGACCGTTGTGAGTTCGAGGCTGGCTTGGGCTACAATGTGAGCAAGGCCGGCTTGAACTACATAGTGCAACCCTGCCTCAAAAAAAACTAGGGCTGGGAGTTTGGCTCAGTGGCTTAAGTGCCTGTCTGGCAGGCGTGAGGTTGTGAGTTCGATCCTTGGTGCCACAAAAAAAAAAAAAAAAAAAAAAAAAAAATTTGTAACAGAGATGGGGATGAGAACTGAATTCAGTTGGGCTATACCCCAAGGATTATGAGGGGCAGAGAGAGCAGCAGGCTGAGAGGTGGCTGGCATGAGCTCCAGGAATGGGAAGGATAAGAGAGAAAGTCACTCAGCCTGAGGCTCATGGCCTTTTCCCTGGCGGAAGTGGAGGAGCATTGGAGCCGCTGAGCTGTGGGGAGGGCAGCGGGTGCTGGACACGGTCACTCTGGTGGGTGATCTGGGGCTCTGTAAAGAGTCTCCTTTCTCTCCATACTCCCTTCCCTAGAAAGATTCCCAAGTTCCCTCACTTTCCACTGGGTGGCTAAAAAATTCAACAGAAATTTTAAGTGCTAGCCACTTGTTTTAAGTCCTCCTGTTTCGTATTTTGTCCCCTTGCCTTAAGTGTGTGTGTGTGTATGTGTGTACACTACACCCCGACAACCACTATCACTTTACCTCAGTGCAAACATGGGCACAAGAGTCTTCCCAAAGCGTGGCTTTTGCTTGGGAAAGGTGTGGAGGGTGTCATTGTCGCCTCCTGTGGCCACCACCTCGCCCTTCTCCATGGGAGCAGTCGGATGTGGCCTCCAGTGTTGATCAGGAAAGAAGCACAGAGCTCCAGACAAGGGCATCCTCGAGTGTCAGCAGCAGAAAGGCCAGGCTGCCCATGTCTTAGGCCAGGGCAAGGCTGGTGCCACCTTTTGTGGCCTCTGTGCTTGCTGCCGTGGGGGACCTGGCCTCACCCCACTTTCCCAGTGATTCCGATGGGAACCATTGGAGTTGCACTGAGAAGGAATTTCCCAGCTCTTTTCAAAACCCTCACTTGGCCGGGGTTACCAGGCCGGCCCCAGGGCTCTGACATAGTGCATTCTCTCTTTCTGGGTCGGGCTGGGAAACTGTGAGAGCTCTGCAGAGGGAGGAAAATGGTCCAGTTGTCCGTTGGGGTTGGGCACTGACCCTCTTTCTCTGGCAGACGTTTAGGAGTTAGAACTTGGATCTCTCCCTCCACCCTGCGGAGACGAGTGCCAGTCCAAGGAGTTGGGAACTCTGGGAGAAAAGGGGCTTGTGACCCTTCCTGCCTCCCCGTCTCGTCCTTATTCTCCTGAGACAGGCAGAAAGGGCTCTTCCGAGCCTTTCTGGCAGCCGGGCTGCATTTGTGGGAGGTGGTGTTTATGTGAACGCACAAATGTTTATGTGAGATTGCCAGCCGGTTATTTATGAGCCTCTCGGCCTTCCCCCAATAAAAGCTGTTCCCTCAATGTTCTGACAGGCCCTGCATCTGCAACCAATGTGTTACTTGCTCAGCTAATGCAGTCCACTTGTGTTTATTTTTGCACAAAAGCAATCTATCCAGGCACTCTGAAAAAAAAAAAAAGAAAAAGAAAAAAGGAACAAAAAATGGTCCTGTCAGGAGTCTTCTTGGGATGGCATGTTTTTCCTCAAAAGAAGTTCCAAATGGCTGCTGGGGCAGGATAGGCCACTGGGCCGAGCACCTGGGGTCCAGGGTGGGAGGGAGTGGGCAGTGCGGGTTTGCGGGTGTGTGTCTGTCAGCCTGTCTGTGACGGCGGAGTCTGAGAGTTTGCCTCTGAATCTCAGTTCTGTCTAGGGGTATTGGGTGACTTTAAAAAGATGGGGGTGGGACTGACGCTAACTTTGCCTTCCTTCTGGTCACCATAAATTGAAGTTGGGAAAGTGGGTTAAAGGCCTAGAGGAGGAAGCCCGCGGGAGGAGGAAGGTGAAGGTGGCGGAGCTTGAAAGGGAGGATGCTTGGCTTTGTGGTAAAACGAACATTAGCTGAGGAGCACCAAGGCCCATCGCTGGTGACCTTTGGAGGCAGAGTCCCTGGGCTGCTCCCGTCTGCCTTGGTAACTGGTCATTTCTGCTCTGTTTTCCTTCGGAACTGGCAGTCAGCGCTGGTGGGGGAGGGGATGCTCCGTGGGCCTGTTTGGGGCAGTAGAAATGCAGAAGTCATCTCCAGTCATACAACCAGATTTTGAGGAAAAGGAACTGAGAAATGGGATAAGGGGGATACAGCAGGGACCCGGATTGGGAGTGGGTTGAATGCTTGGACTCAGTCACAGAAGGACAGATAGCCACCTGGGCTGGGGAGGGGTCTGGTGGCTCCTGGGGTGGCCAGTCCTATCCCTTTAATGCCACTGTGACCCAGCAACCAACTCACACAGCGCCTTCTAAGGCTGGAAAGTAATGCTGGTGCCGAAGGGCTGGCCCTGACGGCAGGCTGTCATGGCCATTGGTCTTGTCCTACCAAACAGGCCCCGAAGCCACAAAGGTTTATAGGACAGTGGTTCCTAAACCAAGTGCCTGAGGGAACTGGGTGCCCATTCACTGAAACAAATGTCTTCTCACAGCTCAGACCGGAGTGTGGCTTTCTTGTCCCAGCGTGCAGGAAAACACCTCATTTGCTGTTGCACCTTCCTCCACCTTGAGTTATTCTCCAGTGAGAGTTCACCAAGCCTTTGATGAGGGAGTAGATACTTGTGCAAACACAGAGAAGCAGACGATGTGCGTTGCCTGAGTGGGGTGCTGTGGTGAGCGAGTGTCTTGGGTCCCTGGCACGGGCCACAAGGCCTGGCTACTCTTCCCTCTCCTGTGGCCACTAACACCTGCTCTAGGAATCAGCCTACTTTTAGAATCTGAAGAGACAGAAGTGCAAGGCTTACACCCTCGTCCATGGCCCTCACCAGCTCAACTCTCCCTTCCTCATCTCAGTCAGTCCTGCTTGCTTGCTTGCTTGCTTTCTTTTCTTTCTTTCTTTCTTTCTTTCTTTCTTTCTTTCTTTCTTTCTTTCTTTCTTTCTTTCTTTCTTCTTTTGTGGTGCTGGGGATTGAATCTAGGACCTTCACACTGAGCTACATCCCAGCCCTTTTATTTTTTATTTTGAGACAGGATCTCACTAACTCACTAAGTTGCCCAGGCTTGCTTGGCTCAAGTTTGCAATCCTTCTGCCTCAGCCTCCTGGAGTGCTGGGATTACAGGGGTGCACCACCACCACACCTGGCACAGCGCTGCTTTCTGATGGGCTAATGCATCCTTTTTGCTTCTGCCCTTCC
Source organism: Dasyprocta punctata (assembly GCA_004363535.1). Classification (NCBI taxonomy): domain Eukaryota; kingdom Metazoa; phylum Chordata; class Mammalia; order Rodentia; family Dasyproctidae; genus Dasyprocta; species Dasyprocta punctata. The sequence continues at coordinate 7,456 of RJWM01006048.1, forward strand.
CTTACCCTTTTCCTTGCTCCTGGAGGCTGGGAAAGGGCTGTCTCTTGCTACTAAATATACAGAGTGCGGAGCCACATTTTCCACTAGCAGAATCATTCTCAGGTCCTAAAATGAGGTTCCCGAGCTCCAGTGCCCCAGGGGCTGGGAAGGTAATGTGCTGTGAGCTGACACAGGGCTGCTGAAAGACGGTAAATGGCCCCTGGTCTCCCAGTGGTTGGTCGGGTAGTGGTGGGGTCTGAGGCGTCTCCCTTCTTGGCAGCAGAGCGTTACGGTGGGGGAAAGCAGCCCTGGGAAGCCTGTTCTTCTATTTTCGAATCTGTATTTTTAGGAGAATCTCCTACTGTTACATGTTGGCAACAGATTCCAATGTCAAACATGTTGTGGGTCAAACAAAACATGCCTCTGTGCCTGGCTGTGGCTGGTGTGTCCCTCTGCCATTGTGAAAGGTGGCAGAGTCCGACATTTGGAGACGTGCATAAGACCTGGGCCTTTAATCCCAGCACTCGGGAGGCTGAGGTAGGAGGAGCATTGTGAATTCGAGGCCGGCTTGGGCTACAACTCGAGCGCAAGGCCGGCCTGTGCTACACAGTGCGACCCTGCCTTGAAAAACCAGGGCTGGGAGTTTGGCTCAGTGACTTAAGCGCCTGTCTAACAGGCACAAGGTTGTGAGTTCAATCCCTGGTGCCGCAAAAAAAAAAAAAAAAAAAAGACCTGGGACTTCCACCTGTGCTAGTGTCTGAATTCCTGGGTTTGAATCCAGCTCTGAGGTTTGTGATAGTTCTGAAAGGGTGAAAAATGTAGCTCATGTCCTGAGGGCCGGGCATGAGGCCCAAGCTGTCCTGCTTTTCCTCCTGCGGGGGCAGAGGCCCCTTTCTTTCCCGAGCAGGTACTATGGAGCCCCTTCTGGGCCTGGGCTCTGGGGACCCAGACAGGGAGGCTTATATCGTGTGGGTGACAGGACTGAAGTTGGGCACAGCGGAGAAAGCGTGCCCAGCTCGGCTTCTGGGTTCTGCTCTCTGTGCAGGTGGCAGATGTGGCTCCTCTCCCAGTGAAAGGCTGGGGGCTGGGGACAACCCCAAATCTCCACTTTTCCTCCTTTGATTCAGCCTTGTAAGTTTAGTCCCAAAGAGCAGCGTCTCAGTGGCAGGGACACAGCCCCAGCACCATCTCAGATATTCTGAGGCTCCCCACGGCCTGCTTGGCGGCCATCACCGAGCTCAGGAGGGACGCATGCCCTTGGTCCCAGATCTCCACGGCTTCTGGGTCATCTAACGAAACAGAAAGAGTTCCAAGTAGTGGGCCAGCACTTAGTTAGCATGTGACTTTGGCATGGCGTCACTGCTGGGTGTCAGTCACCACCTATGTGGAGAGAGTCTTAGTCACCAGCTCCTTGCTGAGACACCATACCACCAGCACCTGCTACTTTACTTAAAGGAGGAGGGGTTTATTTTAGCTCATGGCTACAGTCCCTGCTTGGGCAGCTCCAAGGCAGAAATTGCACACTGGAAAGGTCTGGGCCGAGGAACGCTGCTCACATCTCGGCAGTCGGGACTCAGCCAGTGAAGAAGGGGACACACCCTTCCAGGTCACCCTGGTGACCTGACTCTTCTCACCTGGGCCGCGTCCTAACAGTACATTTGGCTATAGCGTCCTATGATTCAGTCACCTGCTAAAAACCTGCCTCTGGGTGTATGAGCATTTGGGGCTCATTCTTAATTTAAACCATAACAAAAGTTCTGGCTACTTATCTCTAGCCTGCTTCCAGCCAGTGACTCTTCAGCATAGCTCAGTAACTCAATTCGATGTGTCTTTCAGGGCAGCGATGGGGACAGTTTTTCACTGTTAACTCACCAGCATTGGTCGAGGCCTGAACTGCATAGTAGATACTGGTTAGATGTTGAATGAATGAACAAGGGTACATCCCAGGACCAGGGAGCTGGCTACATGTGCAGCAAGCAAGTGGGTAGGATACCTGGGCTGGACCCGTGGCCACAGGGATGACTATCATCATCATCATCGTGCAGTACCAGGGATTAAACCCAGGTCTCTCACACTGAACTACATTCCCACTCCTTTTTATTTATTTCTGTTTCCACACAGAGTCTTGCTAACTTGCTTAGACTGCGCTCATATTTGACATCCTCCTGTTTCAGCTTTCCAGAGTGCTGGGGTTCTAGGCGTGCACCACCACACCTGCTCAATGTTTCCAGTTTTAAGAACAGAAATCTTTAGTGGTTTTGTGGGGGAGAATCTGAGCTCTGGGTGGAGGATGACTGGAGAGTGAGACTCAGCTGCCTGTTCTGCTGTTGGAGGTGGGAGGGCAGCGAGTCCTGGACACTTGGAGGAGCTGGAGTAGAAGCAGGGGCTGGCTGCACCCTGGGCCACAGTGCTGGGGGAGGGAGAGGAGCCTGGGGCCCATAGGTGCTGGACAGCCAGGGAGTGGGGCATTGGAGTGGGATCCTGGGGCTGTTTCCTCACCCAACCTTGAGCCCAGGGAGGGCTTCCCGGTTACCCCCCATCCCCTCCACTCTTGTGAGGACCCCCTGAGGGCAGCTGACCTCTCCAGGAGTGAAGTGCGGGTCCCAGGCTTGGTGGCGGGCATTTTCTCTCCCCAGGGTTTTGCTTCCAGAGTCACCAAACCATCAGGAAAGCTCCTGGGAGACTTTGGGCCCAGAGGGCACCGTCTGTAAAGCTGGAACCTTTTCTTTATCCCTTCAGGTCTCCTTCTCCTAATACTGTCGTTAAACAATAAGTCCGATATACCAGGAGAGAAGACAATTAAGGAAAACAAAGACAATTAAAAGTAAATAAACACACAAACAAAAGTAAATAAAGAACAGATACACCAAAACAAAGAGTGATATAATGAACACCCAGGGAGCCACAAATCGGTTTCAGAAATGGAATTACAAATTCAGTTGGAACCCTCCCTGGGCCTTCCAAAAGTTCCTCCCCACCACTGCGGCCCACCCCAAAGAAAGAAGCAGTGCCCTAGATTTGGGGGTTTTCATTTTGCTTTTTTGTTTCTTTCTTTTTCCCTTTCCCTTCCCTTCCCCTTTTCTCTTTCCCCTTTCCTTTCTTTTCTTTCCCTTTCCCTCTCCTTTCTCTTCCTCTCCCTTTCTCCTCCTCCTTTCCCCCTCCCTTCCACTCCCCCCTTTCCATCTTTCTCCTCTGCGCATGCAAGTTTTCTTAAAACTTTTGCGATGTTGTTTTGCGTGCTTTGAAATTCTGTGTAAACCATGTCATTCTCGTGGATTTTCTGCAATTAGCTGTTTTCCTCTCTCGACATTTGGATGAGAGTCACGCCTGCTGACATGAGTCACTCTGGCTCATTTACTTCCAAATCCCATTGCATGCATCTATGGTTTCTCCAAGGAGCACTTCTTGGGGCGCACCCTGTAGGGGTGGCTCTGGTCACGGGGTGTGTTTCCCTCTGTGCGACAGCTCCAGTTGTAGGACCACTCCCACCTTCGCCTCCCCCACCCTTCTGGGATGCCAGGCCCTGCCCCTCCCATGCAGAACATTGCTTCACTGAGGAGGAATTCAAGTGGATTTCAGGCAACCTCACGGTTTCCATAAATCAGCATTAAAAGCAGAGCCCCAGCACCAGGGCGCGTAGGCAGGCTGATTTGGACCTGCTCACCAGTGAGATTATGCACCCTGCACAGCCTCGGGTTTCCAAGTCCTGTGCTACCCTGACTCAATGGCCACTTCCTCTCTGTGTGGCCTCCAGTGTGTGTCTTACTACATGACTGTAAGGGGGTCGTTGTGCAGCTTTGGGAGACCTTCTGGGGCTGCCTGGGCTGAGGGGCTTACACCACAGCCCCTTCACAAGGAGCGAGGCAGCGAACCCCATGCTAGCCCAGCCCCGACACCAAGGACACCCTCGGCTGCCCTGGGCCATTGTTTCTGCTTTCTCAGGCCCTTTCCTTCATAAAAAGTATGAAAAATCATATCACAGGACTGTACCGGTATAACTGAATAGGATTCAGGTGGGAGTCCTTATTAGTCATTAGTATTATAATATTTGGGTTTTTTTCGTCTGATTTTTAAAGAAATTAGAACATCGTCCTGGGTCCAGGTACTGTGTCTGCTGGGGCTGCTGTCCCACAGAGCTTGGCACCTGCCCTGTGGGGACGGGCAGCCCTCTCTGCTCCTGCTCCCTTCCCTGCTGGCGCCCACCAGAGGGAGGCCGAGGGTCCCCTCAACCCAGGCCTGTCTTACCGTGGGGGCCAATGCCATGTGATCAGTGGCCTGATGGAGGCGGAGGCCTCTGGGCTGTCTCATGCGGGCCTGGCTGAGAGCGCAGGAGGGCTCCTGGAGGGCTTGGTGAGGTGTTGGGGGAGGGGGAAGCGCCCCTGAAGGGACCCGTGTCGGGGGTTGAGGACTAGGGCTTGTTTAAGTTGAAGGTGTGATGTGCTGCATGCCAGGCAGAGATCTATTGGTCCGCAGTTGCAGAATGGAGCTTTATTTTGAGCGGGTTTTGGGCTGAGCTGGGGATGGGGAGACAGGCAGAGGAAGGGGAAGTAAGGAAGGGCTGTCTGCCCTCGCTCAGGCTGTCACCACTACTGCCACAGGCAGAGTGGGTGAAATGACAGAAATGTATTTCTTCTCACATCTCTGGAGGCTGGAAATCCAAGAGCAAGCTGGCAGCAAGGCCGGGTTCTGGGGCTTCCTCCTTGGCTTGCCAAGGCCGGGTTCTGGGGCACCCCCTCGCTCCCTCTTCCCCTGCTTAGCCCTCTGCATTGTGCCCCTGTTTCTGTGTGTCCCCATCAGTCTCCTTACGACACCAATCAGACCGGAGTCAGGGCTCATCCTAACAACTCTATTTACCCATTTACCCGATTGCCTCCTTCAAGGCCTTTATCTCTGATCTCCAAATACGGCTCTGTTTCGAGGCACTAATGGGGAAGGATTTCAACCCAGAAATTTAGGGGGACACAATTCAGCCTATGACAGGGGCCATGGAGGCCACATACAGAGTAACCACAGGAGTTTGCAAGGGCATCAAGCTAAGGCGATGCTGTTCATACCATGGGAACTTTAATCATTTGAAAGTCTTCATGTTTTTATATAATTTCATTGACTACAAAGGTAGATAATTTGTGTATTTCATATGTCAGATTGCCTGCAGATGGCAGTAAAACACTTCCTCTAACACTACCAGTGTGTTATTCCTAACCATTGGAGAGTATCTTAAAAAAGCAGCATTTTTGCCTACACAGGCACCATGCTTTTGGACCGGCTGGGCTCCGTGACGGTCCATGGCCCTGGCTGTGACTGTGGCCAGCCATCCTGACTGAGTCCAGACAGGATCATTCGAATGTCTTAAGTTTCATCAGCTAAGTCAAAGGAAATGGGTCGCATGACTCCAACAGCCCCATAGGATGGCTGGGGTGCAGACTGCTGCTTCTCTGGTCCTTCGAAGGAGCAGGCTCCTTCAGCCACTGATGCAACCATTCTCCAAGACTGTGGAGGGCCACCCCTACTCCAACTGTCTAGAACAGTCTGGGCACCCTTTGGTCAAAGCTGCCCCATGAAGCTTCCGGGATCTCTCTACTTCTGCTGGAGACCTCAGACTATTGTTCGTCTCACTGCCCTGTGGGTAGAATCGTCTGGGTCCCAGATGCTTCCTATTCAGGAGCCAGGGGGAGCAAAGGAAGGCAGGAAAAGAGAAGAAAGATGAGGAAAAGAGTCAGCAAAGCAAGGAGAGTCGGAGGGGGTGGCATTGGGAGCCCTTTATTGGGCATTCTGTGGTGGGCATCCTTTGACTTCCTCCTGTGTTGCCATCTCCTGACACATGGAGCTGTGGCCTCCTCCCGAAGGCAGAGGTGTGTGGGACCCAGTCTGGTCTCATACCCACTCTCAATCCCTCCTGCCGTACTTAGCTGGTTTTCTCCGTTCTCTAAGGCAGGGGTTGGAGCAGCATGATTAGAATTCTCTCTTTTTGCCTCTGCTAAGAGGTATTCCGTCTCTGGGCCAAGGTGGTTTGACAGTAAAATGTGAAAAAAGGTCCTACCTGGCTCAGATCAGTCAAGCTCCTTCCTGACACTGCTCTGGGGAGAGGAGGGGGCTCTGCCTTGTCCAAGTGGCCAGGTCACCCCCTTAACCTCTGGGCCAGTCAGGGGAGCAGTGGGATGTGTGTGTTAGCCTGTGTGCGCCTGCCCGTCTGGGTACATCTTTGTGTGTTTATGTGACTATGTCACGTGCACACATGCACACATGTAGTATGAGTGTGCATATGTTCACATGTGTATCTGTGCCTTGCTGTGTGTGGATGTGTTTGTGCCTGTCCACATGTGCCCACACGCGTGTCCGTGTCTGTGTGTGTGTGTGAGTACGGCTGATGTATAGCAGGATGAATACAAGGCATAGAGTCACCAAGGGCAGATCTCAGGCCTTGACTCAAGTTTCCAGTGACCACAGCTGTGGCCTTTCACCCTTCCTGGGGCTGCGGAGGTCACCGAACAGAGACCACAGAACTTTCTTTGGAACCAAGTAGGCCTCACTGCTTAGGGAGGGGGAGAAGCAGCTTCCAAAAACACAGCGGATGTTCTTCACTCTGGGGAGCTGGAGCCAGTGGGAGCTTGTTTAATTCTGAAGGAATGTGTGGGTTCCGCCCGCCCAGCGGAGCAGGCCCTAGCCTGACAGAAGGCCTTGGAGCCACCCAGCCAGCGAGATGGGGAGGGGGTGTGGCTTGGCTGGCTGGGGGCACACCATTCCAGGGGATGACAACCTCACAGGCTGTGGCTGGGGGTGGGGTGGGAGACACCCTTGGTGCCTTCCTTAGAGTGTCTGGGCGCGTGTGCCCAGCTCGGTGCTTGGGGAGGACAGCAGGGAAGAGGGGGTGGCCCTGTCCCACCCCAAAGGAGCTGGAATCTAAGAAGAGAGAGCAAATTCCCTAGCAGCGGGTGGCGTATGTGGGGGAAGCACAGAGTGAGGAGCTGGGGGCTGGGGGCCTGCAGGCCTCTTGGAGAGGGAGGGCTAGCTGGTCCGGAGGGTGGGGGAGTGGGATTTGAAGGGAAAGAGGACATTCCAGGGGAAGGAGAGGGAAGGGCTGGAGGAGGAGAAGGGGGCCGAGGAAGGGGAGGGGAGGAGGAGATCTAGGGAGGCTTTGCAAAAGCAGCAGAGACGGCAGAGGGCAGGGCAGCTGTGTGTACACTAGTCTGGGGGGAGGGCGCCTGGGAGGGGACGTGCGAGATGGCGGGAGAGTGGCTCCTGTCCCCAGGGCTTTGAATGCCAAGCAGAGTTCATCCTTAGGCAATGGCGGGGCGAGGGGCTACTGAAGGGTCTCATGGGGAGGAGCCGAGCTGGTGGAAGTGGGGTCCTTAGAGGAGAGACAGGCTCTGTGATTGGGCTGAACCGAGGCTGCTGTGGGAGCAGAAGGGAGTTAGGGTGTTGGGGTGAAGAAGCTTGGGCTATGAGTAGGCCAGGGACTGTGGCCAGGGGGGCAGGGATGCACAACTGAATCTGCGTCACCTTCGGGTATTCATTGGCCTTGCTTCTGGGTTTGGATAGTGCAGCCTAGGGGCAGAGCTCCTCACCCCGCAAGACGGGAGCCAGGCCTAAGCCTCCCTTGCTTGGAAATCGGAAGGCCAGAGGGCCTGGCCCCTTTACCAATCTTTGGGGTATCTTATCTGTTGGCACCAAAAAGCACGTCTGTCACTGGGGCTGGGTGTCACCCCAGCAGGCTGAGGCAGAAAGCAGGGGAGACTTTGAATGTGGACATAGCCAATGGCCCAAAGGCATGAGTTCCATCCAGTTCTCATGGCAGTGGGGGCCAACCCTGCCCAGGGTGCCTGGGTATACAGTGTGCCTGGTGTGTATGTGCCCAGCCTTCAGGTTGGCCAGCAGGGCTCATACACAGTGGGGGCCTAAGTTTGTTAAGTGAATAAATGTGAATGTGAGTACAGCTCAATCCCTGGGGACGGACCAATCTCCTCATTGCAGCACAGCTGAAAGTGTGCTTCACAGAGGTCCCCGTCAACAGGCGCAAGCCTGCCTGGGCTGCCTCAGTAGGTGGACCCTGGCTCGACTAGTTCCCTGGCTTCACACGCATGCATGCATGCATGCACACACACAAACACATGCACCGCAGGCTGGAGGGGACATCTTTGGGCCAGGGCCATGATTCCATCCTGTCCTTCTCCACCCCCTGGTCTTGCAGGTGGGTAACAGCCTCTGCTCCCTCTCTGAGTTCAGAGCTCCCTGAAGTGTGAGGACCTTGCTGAGGAAGGTACCCCCTCCCCCCAATTTTTTTTTTTTTTTTTTTTTTGTGGCACTGGGGATCAAACTCACAACCTCGCACCTGCCAGGGCAGGAGCTTAAGCCACTGAGCCAAACTCCTGGCCCTGGTTTTCTTTGAGGCAGGGTCGCACTATGTAGCTCAGGCCGGCCTTGCACTGGCATTGTAGCCCAAGCTGGCCCGAACTTACAACGCTCCTCCTACCTCAGCCTCCCAAGTGCTGGGATTAAAGGTGTGCGCCACCACGCCCGGCTCCCTCCCCCCAGTTTGGGCAGCACCTGCCCTTGGGCAGGTCCTGGGGTGAAGGGAGAAGCATCCATCTCTTCTTGGGTCTGGCTGAGCAGTCACAGATTTCCCTTTTGGAGTGGAAACTGAGTTCAGTCTGCAGGAGGCAGAGTCAGGAGTTGGCTCTACTCTTTCCAGCACAAAAGGCTTTTCTTTCTTCCCCTTTCATTTTCCTCCTCCTGCTCCTTATTCCTCCTTCTCCCTCCCTGCCTTTCCCTTTTTTGGGTGGTGCCAGGCATTGAACTTAGGCCGTTCACACTGAGCTACATCACTGACCCTTTTTTACTGTTTTGAGACAAGGTCCTCCCTCAAACTTGGCATCCTCTTGCTTCAGCCTCCTGACAGCAGGAATTCCAGGCATGTGCCATCATCTTTGGCTCTGGAGGTGACCCTCCCTGTGGGTGCATTAACAGCTACACATGTGGGAGTCTCAGGCCAAAATGTACAGGCCAGGGTTCCAGCTTCTGCATTCTATGGCTCCAGCCAACCGTAAGGGTCCCTGGGGTCCCTCGCTGGATGGTCTGCTCAGCCTCTGGTGGCCACCTCTGCTGTCATGGCTCTCGAAGCCAGGTGTCCTTGGAGGATCCAGGTGGCTGGGAGTGGGGGAGGGGTGAAGGCAGCGTTGTCATTGTCATTTGCCATAAGCACTTAATGGGCTAGGCAGCCTGAGTTTTGGAGGTTGGCCTGCTGGAGCAGCTGCCCAGCTACCTTCCGACTCCTCCTGGTCTCCGGGCCCTTCCTTCAGTTTCCCTTTCCATTTACCTCTGCCACTTGCCCAGAAGCCCGTGAAAGTCGGCATCCCCAACCCTGGATTGGCCACACAGGTGAAGTTCTTTGTGGTTGTAGTCTCATGCTGCGCTGGTGCAGGACACTGAGCTGTGACTTTCCGTGGGCCCCACAGCTCAGAGCGTCAGCGCTCCACTGGAGCAGCACGCAGAGACAGAGCCACAGTGCAGCCTCCTGGGGCCCCACTGAGCCGAGAGTCCCACCGCCCTGGGTAGTGTTGAGGGTGGCTTTCTGCTTATGATGCTGTCATCTCAGAGTCCATACAGTGCCGTGTTCAACTGTGTTGGGCCTGATGCAAAAGGGAATACCAGTTTTAAGAAATCTGCCTTTATTTTAAATTTAGATATTTCACTCATCTTAGATATTTTGTATTACTACTATTATTTGCCTTACTAGAGACTGAATCTAGGGTCTTTACACTGAGCTATATCCCAGTCCTTTTTAATTTTTTGAGACAGGGCCTTGCCATCATTAAATTGACCATTCTTGGTTTACACTTGTGATCTTCCTGCCTCAGCTTCTTAGAATGCTGGGCTTAGGAGTTGCACTACCATGCCTGAGTTTTATGTTAATTTTTATTTTAAAAAATATTACTGAAAATATTTGTCTTGACTACTGTGGTTTTCTTGGCATTTCTTTAAATTCTGCGCCTGAGGTCTGTGTCTCACTGGCCCCACCTAGCCCAGCCCTGAGAGGATGAGAAGGGCGGGGACACACAGGGCCAGAAGTGTCTGATCTGGGCCCCATGTGCCCAAGAGCAGAGGGACTCGGGGGTGGAGGAAGACCATGCTCCTCCTTTCCGAGAGTGGTTCACTGTCAGTGGGGCAAGGGGTGGGACTGGGGGGGACAGAAAGGCCCCCTGGTTCAGACACTTTTGCTGCTGAGCTGTGACTCCGAGGGCAGGGCCCAGGGTGGATGGTGTGGCTGCTGGCTTAGCTGAGAGCATCGGAGTTGTAGGAGGCAGAAAGAGAAGCAGGAGGGAGATTTGAAGTGGAGGAAAAAGACCAGTCATTGAAGGAAAATGAGAAGAATCAGTTTCTGTGGAAGAGAATTTGAGGGAGGAAGCTATGAGGAACAACGGGAGTCACATGGACCTCGGTGCCCACCCACGGTGAGGCCCACTCCCCACCCTGTCTTGCGTGAGTAACCTCGGTGGGTGGTGCCAGAGGGGTGGGTTCTAATCTGTGAATGTACCTGGCGTAGTGACTCACGCTTGTCATCCCAGAACTCTGGGCAGCTGAGGCAGGAGGATCATAAGTTCAAGCCCAGCCTGGGGAACTTAGCAACTTAGTGAGACCCTGTGTCAAAATAAAAAATAAAAGTTGGGAATGTAGCTCCGTGTAAAGACCTCAGGTTCAACCCCCAATTCTGCAACAAAAGAAAGCAAACAAACAAACAAACACACAAACAACGAACTCCATGCACGAAGGGTGGAGTGCTGCCAGCCTGCTGAGTCGATGCAGAGGAAGCTGGTGCTCAGAGGCAAAGACCAGCAGCAAGAGCTTGTGAGCGATGAAATCTGAGCCAGTTCTCCTCGAATCTCAAAGGACAGGTGCCTGAGCATCTGCGTCTCTGTCTTGTCAGCTTGAGGACTCCTAAGCTGTGGACCACTGCTGACTTCCTGAGATCTTTGCATGTTTTCCTCATTAACTCCTTCTCCAGAGCGGGGATGCGAGCCAGTGGCCGGGGGACAGGGCAGTGGCACTGGGGTTTGGACAGGCCTATATTGCTCAGAAGTGGTCATTGCCACCTCTGTGGAGCTGGGTTGGTTGGGGTCAGACTGCATCCTCTGCTCACAGCCTACCTGGACCACACCTAGAATGTTAGGTTGAAATCTATAATGTCCCCCTTAAAGTCTCATGTTAGGTGGGGCCTGGTCAGAAGAGGATCACTGGGGATGTGACTCATCCCCAGCTCCTTCTCTCTCTCTGTGCTTCCTGGATGCCATGGGTTGAGCAACTTTCCTCCACCATGCCCTCCCACTGTGCCATTTCTGTCTTGGAATAAACTGGCCACAGACTGAAACCTCTGAAACCACCAGCTAAAATACATCTCTTCACCTTTATGTTGCAGGTGTTGGATATTTTGTCTCAGTAATGGAAAACTGACTAATACAGAAAATTGCTACTGAGAATGGGGTCATTGCTATGATTGTACCTGACCACGTAGAAGCCTTTGAAACTGATTGGTGGGAAGAGTTTGGAAAAGTTTGGAGATGTAGGCTAGAGAAACCCTAGCAGAGCTTGTTGGAAGACCAGAATGCTGATAGGAATGCAAGTAGTAAAGCCCAGGCTCATGGGGTTTCAGTTGGTAATGAGGATTCTATTGCAAACTGGACCAGAAGCCATGCATATTTCATTCTGGCAAAGTATTTGTCCACATCTTGCCCATATCCTAGGACTGTGTGAGCCTGAATTTAAATATGGCAGATTAAAAAATCTGGTAGAGGGAATTTCAAGGCTGTTTTTAGCCAGATCTACAGTGAAAATCAGGAGCAGTTTGCATTTTCACCAGAAAGGAAGCACCTGCAAAGTTAGGGCAAAGGAGAGCTTGGTTGCTGGAAAGATTAGCATTAAAAAAGTAGCGAAGTATTTTGGGCAGAGACTAGATGCTTTGAGGGCATCTGAGAAATCTGCAAGATTTCACTAACTGCATGTCTAAGGGTGTAAAATTGTAAATATTTTTTTTTTGAGAAGAGAGTTCCTGGGATTCCTCTCCATTCAAGGGTGCCTAGGGAAGTGTATCCCTGAGTTCAGCCATCCAGGGACTCAGAAGCCACTACGGCCATGGTCCAAGGGGCCCAGCTACTGTGCAAGCTGGCAGCCGACCTTGATATTATCCACATGGTGCTGGTTTTTCAGACATGCAAAATATAAGAGTTAGGGAGTCACAAAGGCTTCCACTAGGTTTCAGAAGAAGACCTGAGCAACCAGGGAAAAATATGTGACAGGCTTGTAGTCCCTGCCAGGATCCCATGGGAAGACAATATGTGAAGCTGTGAGAGTGAAGCCAGAAGTATATTGGAGACTCCAGGAAGCTGGAGATGTCAGGAACATGGAGTGTCTGCTGAGGAAAACTACAGGCCATGCTTGAGAGAAAGAGCATGATGATCACAAAAAAGGCCATAGGGCCTGGCCTGGCCCAAGGTCTTTGGAGGTCACATCCCAATAAAACCTGACCTACATGCTGGACATGGAACTATGGGATTTAATATTTGCCTTCATGGGTATTGGCTTTGCCTAGGTCCAATTCATTTCTATCCCCATATTCCTTCCTTTTAGAATAGAAATATTTACTCTGTGTCATTGAATGCTGGAAGTATTTAACTTTCTTTTGGATTTTTTATAGGGGCTCAGAGCTAAGAATTTACCTTGAGTCTCAGAAGAGACTTTGGACTTGGACTTTTCAGCCATGCTTGAACTAGTGACTCAGAGATGGACTAAATGCATTTTGCATAATGAGATAGATATGAGCCTTTTGAGGGCCAGTGGTGAAATGTTATGATTTAGCTCTAAAACATCTCTCAAAATTCTTATGGTTGGAGGGGGATCCTGACTGGAAGTGGTGAATCTCTAGGAGTGTGACTTGGAAGGGGGTATTCTCTTCCCTTCTCTCTCCGCATCCTGGCCACCATGCACTGAGCAGCTTTTCTCCATTATGCTATCCCACTAAGTCTTTGGGCCATACGGTTTCTGCTTTGAAGCCAACCAATCATGGACTGTACCCACTGAAACTGTGAGACAAAATAAACTTCTCCTCCTTTAAGTTGTGGTTGTCAGATATTTTGTCGTAGCAGTGGGAAAGTGACCAATACATTGAGGGTGTGTATGAAGCAGTACAGAGAAACCCTGGTCTCTATACTTGACTGCTCTTCTTGGCTTTCCACTGCTTGCTCAGTCCTCCATCTTTAGTGGTTGGAACCACGTAGCACAGATGCACAAGCTAAATAAAGGTCTCCATCATGAGCCTTTGAAAGCTAGGGGTCATGAGAGTGTGACCTTGGGTTAACGCTGGAGGACCCTGGGGGCCTGGCTCCTGTTTCCTCTGGGTTCTGTTACTGCCTCCATCCAAGTCACCAGCCTACGCTTATCTTCCAGGCTCTGCCCTTCCCCTGCCTTGGGGGGCTCCTTTCCGGCTTGCCCCTGGGTTGGAAAGAGGATTCCACCTTTCTTCTACTACCCACAGCTGTTTCTTCGGATGTGGCCACTGGGCCTTATTTCCTGCAAGATGCCAGTTTAGACATATACACGATCTATGGGTCACGAATTTTCCATTTTTTTCTTTATTCTGTTTCCTTGCATATAAGAGCCATTTATACTAATTGTAGATCTGGAAATTTGGAGAACACAAAGCAGGAAACAATGTTATGACCTCAACCTGGCCCTTGGAGATAAACACTGCTGCCTATCTAGAATGTCCCACGTTTGTGATCAGACAGTTGCACGGTGGCGCCCTTCCCATAACAACACTTCCTATCCTTATCCCAGCCCCATCTTCCCACACAGCCTCACGGCACAGCAGCAGCAGCAGTCACTGATTTCTCCTTTTCATGGCTAAGGACTCATTCTAGGGGCCCTGCTTATGGCTCCCTGGAGACCCAGGGCTACTGAGCACCCTGGGCTCACACACTAGCTATAAAACCTGCCTGTGCCCAGCAGTGCTTGCTTCTCACTGGCTCTTCTCTGCATGGTGTCCCTCTTTCTAGTCCCCACCAGCACTGAGTCTCACTGGAGGACTAGCTTTGAATATCACCACCTCCTGTGGGGTCACTGCAGCGTTGGGTGGGGCTAGGTGGGAAGGAAGGGGACAGATTTCAACCACTGGCCTGGAAACCACATCAAATGGTGCCGCTCGGAATTAATAAATAAATTTGGGAGACCAGTCAATTACCCTCCCCTCCCCGTGCCCCTGTCCCCAGAGGGCAAACAGTGGCATGTGGGTCCCAGCCTCAGCATGCCTTCCCCAAGGCAGGCCAAGTGCTGCAGCTGGCTTCTGTCAGATTAGCCAGGCGAGATGGGACAGGCCTCTGTCCTCTGGGGAAATGGCTCCCTTCCTGGGAGGTGGCGAGGACATTCCCAGGTTGCTGTGTTCCTGCCCTCTGCCTGCACTCCTCCCGAGCTGGGAGGGGAGCTGCCCAGATTCCTGTTCCAGGCCCCTGCAGCAGGGGGCATTGTAGTTGGTGCCATCTGGACACATTAGCATGATTACTTTAATTTAAAATATCAGACTACCTGTTGCCTTAGAAAACACTGATTTACTTAGGAAATACTTAGCAATACCTGCTTTGTGCAAGAGGTTTTGCTGGGTTGTGGAGTCACAGAGATGAGACACAGCCCTGCCATGGAAAAGCACATGACAGCTGTGCCAGGTAGGACAGTTACCCACAGGGCACTTGAAGGGAGAAGAAGGGACATCCCTTCACGTTCTGAGGGGCAGGTTGTCAAGGGAAAAGGCTGGCGCTATTCCAGATGGAGGGACCGTTTACAGGAGGCGAGGGCAGAGCAGGGCTGGGGTGGGAAGCTACACATATCTGCTGATGGGCGTGCATGTGTGCGTGCCTGTGTGGCATGCATATGGGGACATGGGACGCAGACTTCTTCAAGTCTTGTAAGAGCCATTGATTGAGGATTCTTTTTAACATTGTGTGTATTGGAAGTGTGGTGGTTTTTTCTATCTAGAAGAAAAAAAACTCCATGGAACCCAACACACTAAGACAACAATGATCTTCTAACTATGATCATCATCAAGGAAAAATAAGTTCTCTGATATTTGCTGCCTCTGAATTTTCTATGCTTGCATCATCCAGGAATGTCCTCTGCATCAGAACTTCTCAAGTTTTAGTGTGCATGAAGATCACTCGGGATATTTAGTTAAAACGGGGGTGTTTGGGGCCTGTCCTGGAGGGTCTGCAGCTCTGTGCGTTTTAAACAAGCTCCCTTGAATCAGATGGGATCAGAAGAACTCTTGAAACCTGATTATTTCTTAAGGGGAATCTGCTCGCAACTCAGAGTATTGCCACCAGATGGCAGTAGCGCTTTGTGAGGCTCTAAGATATTTTCTGTTGAGAGTTTCTCCAGATACGGTCTGCTTTGGCGGGAATGTACAGAAGTGACTGTTGTAGATAATTTATAGACTAAGTTGGTTATGAAATCTTAAATTTCAATGCTCAACTTTAAATTTAACTTTGAAACATTCAAGTTGAGCCTTTTAACCCGTGTGGCTTTTGATCACCTAAAATATGGTTAGCTTGAATTGAGATGTGCTGAAGGTACAATCAGACATTGCTTTTAAAAATACTGTTTTTGGGTTTCCTCCTGCCTTTATTCTGGGGTGGAGGAATCCTTCTTCTCATCATCCTTGTGTTCATCTTGAAAGAACAGGGGTGTCTCTTCGGGAGAGGTGACGCTGCTAGCCTGGGAACGGTGAGGGGCCTGAATTTGAAAATGGTGTGAGAGAGCTCAAAAGTCACCCTGATTTAGCCAGGAAGTTGCTGTGGAGACAGGAGTGACTTCGAGATGACTTTCAGCAAGTTAGCAAGTTTCAGATACTGTACAGCCTTTACCTGGCTCCAGGCCAGAGGACGGCTCTGGCCATTTCAGCGCTTGTATTGTCATGGATCTTGAAGGTGTTGCTCAATTTGAAAAGGTATTCAGACTTGTCACCTAGATGCCGCAATCCATGACCGCAATCCATGACCGTTTCTGCCCATGGGGATGATTATAAATGGCAACTACAGGTGGCATTCGGAGCCGCAGGGCCTTAGTTCTGTTGTTCATTTTGCCAGTTTCTTTTTTCTTTTCTTTCTTTCTTTTTTTTTTTTTTTTGCGTCACTGGGGATCGAACTCACAGCTTCATGCCTGCCAAACAGGTGCTTAAGCCATTGAGCCAAACTCCCAGCCCTAGTTTTTTGAGGCAGGGTCGCACTATGTAGCTCAGTCCAGCCTTGTGCTAGCGTTGTAGCCCAAGCCGGCCTCGAACTCACAACGCTCCTCCTACCTCAGCCTCCCAAGCGCTGGGATTAAAGGCGTGCGCCACCACACCAGGCTCAATTTTGCGTTTCTCTGTACTAGTTTTTGCAAGTGACTTGCTGCCAGGGGCATCTTTGCAGCTAGGCCCGCTTCAGCTTTGTTGGTTCTCCTGCCTCTGCAGGTTTTGACATTTCTGAGCCCAACTGGATAGGCCCGCCGATCCATCTTTGAAATTCCGTTCATGGCCACTAGCACATTGAAGGGACTGCAAAGTCTTCGCCTTATGTGCTCCTGACCACACACTGAATCAGCTGCCAAATGGTTACCTTGAATTGGTGACCTCTGATACCAGCTCATCAGCTGTTTCTTTGGGGAATGTTGTAACTGTCCCCTGAACTTCTGCACACACTTATATTGAAGAACATCTCAAGCCTTCTGGGTTTTCATTTCTGAAAAATCAGAGCCTGCAAGTCCACTAGCCCGATTTTCTCTCCCCAGGACCCCAGGCAGTAGCTTCTGCAAAGAGTCTGAGTGAGCTTGGCCGGGGCCTTCAGATTCCCAACAGCACATTTCCGGAATTTCTTAGTCTCCAAGGTGCTCTATCATCATTTGGGCTCCAGCACTCAAGGCTGTTGGTCCAAAAGTTTTTTGGCAAAATCTCTGTTGGTGAATTCCTGCTGGAAACTGGAGGGGCCACACAGGAGATGTTACAGGGGGTTAGGAAGTGTGATTCTCAGCATGTTGCCTTTTAAAGGTGGCGAGGAGGGAAGAATATGAAATCTCATTAATATTTTTGTCATGATTCCATGCTAAAATTATAGTTTGCATCACATAAAGTTCTATTATTGAAATTAATTTCAATTCTTTCTTTTTACATTTTAGATGTGACTGCTAGGAAATTAAACATTTTAAGTGTTGTCTTATGTTCTGCTTCTAAAAGGCCACATTGCATTAGGAATCCTCCACGTAAACTGATTTCTCCATCTTGAAAGCGAGGAAATCAAGGCCTGGAGTTTGATGGCCAAGTGCTAGACCTAAAGTCAAAAGACCTGCATTTAAGTTCAAGTCCGAACTCCCATCCCATGCCTGTGGGCGAGCAGTGTACTTTCTCCTCGCCTCTGTTTCATCATCTGTAAGAGAGATAATTGCAGCAGTGCTACATAAAAGAGTTACTTAAAAGACACAGAGATAATGTGGGTGAGGGAGCTGGACAGACTCAAAGGCTCGCGAATATGCTGAGTGACTATTGTGGCTACTGATAATGACAGGGATCCC
Source organism: Dasyprocta punctata (assembly GCA_004363535.1). Lineage (NCBI taxonomy): Eukaryota > Metazoa > Chordata > Mammalia > Rodentia > Dasyproctidae > Dasyprocta > Dasyprocta punctata. The sequence goes on from RJWM01006048.1 coordinate 25,015, forward strand.
AGACCAAATAAACTCATTGATTAGCCAGGTGTGAGAGGTGCAGCACTTGGCACCTCTGGGCTCTTTGGCGGTTACCACTGAGTTCAGGGGTTGCTGTGTCTGCTCATGAGATGTAAAATGTCAGCGCGTGGTTAAAACAGTGACTGAAGTTAGAAATGGAAAACGAATCCCAAGGCACTAATAGCAAGAATTACTGCTTTTTTTTTTTTTTTAATGGTAAGCATTTATTGATCTGGGACAGTAGGATTGGAAGGTTGGGGTAGAGGAAGAGGAAGGAAAAAAATGATGAACAAGCTGGGCATGGTGGCAGATGTTTGTAAACCCAGTATTTTGGGAGGCTGAGGCAGGAGGATCTCAAATTCTAGCTCAGCCTGGCCAACTTAGTAACTTAGCAAGGCACTGTCTCAAAAAAACCAAAAACCAAAAACCAAAACAAAACAAAAAGCCTGGAAATATTGCTCAGTTTGAAGGTCCTGGGTTCAGTCCCCAGACATGCACACACATGCAGATGATCTGAAGGGGAGGAGAGGCAGACACAGATAGTCCCAGAGAAGAAGAGAAGACTGGAAGCCACCAGCGTATGTTTCTCATGGGAGCACTGGAATGAGGGAGGTGTAAAAGCTGTCCATCTCCCACCAGCTCTCCACTCTCCTCCCTTCCTTACTATGGAGGCTCTTGCCTCTCTGAGGGTTTGGCAATAGATCCAGTGTAAATCCTTCACTTTCCAGCCTCATTTTGAGGCTTGGGTAGCCACACAATACAGGGCCAGGTAACGCAAAGTGAGCAGAGGTTGTTGGGTTGGGCTTCCAGCACAGCTCCTTAAAACAAGAGAATGTTCAGCAGGTGTGTGCGTCAGGGCCCTTCACCCTCCCTCCTGCCTGGACTGGCTGTGATGGCAATGACTCCAGCAACCTTCTTGTGAGCCTGAGTTTAAAAGTCAACCCTATCGTGCCAGAGGAGAGAGCTGGAATAAGCCTGCAAAGTGGACACTACTGTGGAGATGCTGTGCTCCCTGGAATTTCCAACCTTTCCTCTTTCACTGTATAACAGAATAATGAACCACTATTTCATTTAAACCACTGTTACTGGGTTTTCTGTTCTATACAGTCACTCTAACTCCTGAATGCCACTGAGCATGTGAGCTTGAGTTCCATGTGCCTATGGTAGGCAGAATGCTTGGGATTTTCATTAGGGTCTGGGGATAGAAAGTCACATAAGGCCACTCTAAAACCCTATTCCAGCAGGCCTGGTGGTGGAGCAACTTCCGTTCTTCCTTAGGGAGAATTAAGCCCAGGGATGCACTATCATGGGGCTACATCCTGGCCTCTTTTTATTTTTGAATCTTAGACACACTTGCTACATTGCTGAGGCTGAGCTTGAATTTGTAGCCCTCCTGCCTCGGCCTCTGGAGAAGCTGCGATTACAGACGAGCACCACCATGCCCAGCTGAATACCATCCTTTGCCTCTAAACACCGCTGCAGACCTAGTGAGAAGGTGGTGTCCTCTGGCACACGCTGCCTCTTTATTGAGGTGGCCTTGTGGGAAGCAGGCTGTGTGGAGAGGGATGGGGTCAGTGTGTTAGAGAAGAGTTTGTACTTGTTCCCAGGTGGGGAGGACTCCACCACTGACAGAAGAATGCAGGCCCCTTCCAGCCCAGGGCAGTGCCGGCTGTCTCCATCTCCCCAGGCCCACGCCCACCTGGCGGAGGGGGCGGCCTGACTGCCTCAGGCAGGATGGAGGAGGTCACCGTGCGTGTGACGGCCTGCATCCTGCAGTGGCGGCCAACACAGTTCTCTGGCTGCCTTAGGTGGCTGCGCTGAGGAGGGGTGGCATCTCGGAAGTCTTTGTGAGCCCCGGTAGGCCAGACACCCACTGAGTGTGGGCCTGGGACATTTACTGAAGGGCGGTGGCAGTGGGGGTGGAGGTCCAGGACCCCAGGCCAGGACAGTGCGCCTGCACTGGGCGTTGGGTGCGGGCTGACCCTGAGGGACCCCATGGGGGAGGTGAGGCCTCTGCACAGGGTAAAGATGGCTGAGCAGGAGCCTCTGGCCGAGGGCTTCAGGACAAGTGACAAGGGGCTGGCGCGGAGACTGGTGAGCAGGAGGAGGACAGGCCCTGTGCCTGAGTGCGCTAGGCGAGGCCGAACCAGCGTGAGGTGCCTGAAAACTGGGTGCTTCCTTCCTGCAGTGTGGGAGACACTGGCTGTGCCCCTGCGAGCTGGCCCTCCCTGGGGCACCCGGCCTGCGTCAGCCCGCTCAGGACAGAGGCAGTGTCTGCTGGGACATGGTCCCAAGACGTGACTGAAAACTATGACCAATGTTTACATTTTAAAAAACCTGTTACGGTAAAAGACACATTGATAGGACAAGTGCATTCAGAGTGAGGGGGGTGGGAGTATTTTGAGCAGAGTATTTTCATGGCAATGTGTCTTTTACTGTAATACATTTTTTAACTGAAACATCCACCATATTTTATGATCCTTCTGGGTTGATCAAACACTCATGGCAATTCCTGTGGAATAAAAAACGTGACACTGTGTCCTCACCCACCTTATCATTCACTGTCTCTGGCACGGTGTGGCTTCTAGCTCTTCCCTAAAATCAAAATAAACAAGTAAAGCAAATGCTTTGAATAGATTCAGGACATCATGGCAGCTAGCACAGTGCAACTAAAGGCACTCAGGAAAGAGGACTTCCAGGACTGTCTCAGAAAGTGGCAGGAAAGCTGGGATAAGTGTGCTCAAAGCCAGACGGGAGATTTGAGAGGGATAAATGACAATGTGTCTTTTACTGTAATAAATTCTTAAAATGTAAACATTCACTGTATCTTTTGATGCAGCATCATATGTGGTGTGCTCTCACCTGCTGTGGACCAGGGCCAGTCACATGGTGGCCACATCACGGGGTGGAGCAAAAGCTGCGTCCCCCAGGTGTCCCCGGAAGGCTGGTGTGCACCCTGCCCTGACCTGGTTGAGGCATCGAGGGGGCCTAGACCAGGTGAGAAGAGAAGCAGCCTCAGCTCAGTGACTGTAGCCCCAGCCCTGGCAAGCAGACACAGGAGCAGTGGCTGCTGGCGACGCCCTGTCCCCAGGGAAAGTAGCCTGACACTCTGGGACTCCGTGTGCCACAGAGGAGTTGGCCCCCAGCTCATAGAATCACGCTGCTCCTTACCTCAAAGCCGCTTTCAAAGGCCTTTCCTGTTTCTTTTTTCTTTAATTGCACAGCATTTTTATAACCTGCTTCGAACAGAATAAACACAACGAGCAAGAGTGGTTATTAAAGAGCCGTAAAATCCTTTCCTCACACTTGCCCTCTTTTATGTTTCCTGAGCCCATGGTTCAGATGGGCTGTGCTGGGAGAACTATGGGTAGCCAGGTTCCAGGAGGGCACCCAGGCACACATCGCGCCCTCAGCCACCTTTGGTTAATTTATAAGCTACAGACACCTCAGAGTTCTGGGGCTTGGGGACTGGGGTCACGGGGGCTGGGCTAACTCCGTAGCAGGGCAACTGGCCAATAAACTCAGTGGGACATGAATCAAGTGGGCAGGCAGCCTTTCATCAATTGGCCCCATGACACCATCCCTGCCAACTTTCCAGGTGCCCCAGTTCCACCATTAGAAAGACCAGGCCCCTCCTGAGAAGGCCCAAATGAGCCATAAAGACCTCAGTATGATGAGTGGCTCGTGATCACAAGTGCCAGGGGTTAGAGTCACAGAGGTGGGAAGGGGGCAGAGAATGGCAGGGGGTGGCCAGGGAGTAGATCAGCTCTGCCCACTGCTACTTTGTTTCCAGGAGCCTCAGTCACACACAGCCCACCTCCATCTTAGCTGCAGCCGATGGGCACAGGGTACCTGCACACAGCTGTGCCCGAGAGGTGGGAAGGCAGCCTGGGGACACACAGTGGATGGGCTGTTCTCTTCCTCCCATCCAGAGCCCCATGGTCGCCTGCTGCCTGACCCTATGCGCTGTCAAATTAGTCAGCTTTCCACTGCTGTGACACAATAACAACATTTCCTCTTTAGAAGAGGAGAGGGTTCATTTAGCTCATGGTTTGGGGGATTCAGTCTATGGTCAGCTGGTTTCAGGGCAGAGGCATCATGGCAGAAGGGCATGGTGGGGCAAAGCTGCTTAGCTTGGGGTGGTTGGGAAGCAGAGCAGGGGCACAGTGCCAGAGAGGAAGAGGCCAGGGAGTGTATATATAGTACTTAAAACCACACCTCCAGCTGGGCATGGTTGGCGCATGCCTTTAATCCCAGCACTCAGGAGGCTGAGGTAGGCGGAGCGTTGTGAGTTCGAGGCCCGACTTGGGCTACAACGAGAGTGCAAGGCCGGCCTGAGCTACATAGTGCGACCCTGCCTCAAAAAACCAGGGCCAGGAGTTTGGCTCAGTGGCTTATGCACCTGCCTGGCAGGCATGAGGTTCTGAGTTTGATCCCCGGTGCCACAAGAAAACAAACAAACAAACAAACAAATAACCACACCTCCATGCCCCACCCAGACACACCCAGAGTGTGCTCCACTAATCTGTGAGGCATTGTTTAATCTAATGAAGTTGACATATCAGGATTAATGGTCACAGATATGCTTGCTGGAGTGGGTAGTCAGGGAGGAGACCCTGGTCCCCAGAGCGCTTTCTGTGCCAGCTGAGACCTGGGCGTTTGCATGTGGTGTGGGAGTAGGGCCAGGTGTCACGGAAAAGGATCCCTGCTCTGGGTGGGTCCCTTCTCAGACCCCTCGCAGCTCAGAACTGAAAGGGAGGCTCCCAGCCTGGGAGACATGATTCGGGCCATCTTCTGTGAGGGACATCATGTGGTTTCTATTAAGGCCGGCTCTCTGACTGCCCCCACCCCACATGCCTTCCTGACCCCTGGGTGACTGGTAAACTCATCTACTCTGAGAAACTCACAATTGAGAATGTCAAGGGGTGCATGCCAGCACAGAGGATCTGCCCTTTAGTAAAGAAAAAAGACTCAAAGGAAACCAAATTGCTGGCAGTTGGGAGGAAAGGGAGAGAACTTGGGGCGGGGAGTCTTTCCAACACTACCATCATGACAATAACACTGGGCAGCCCTGTGTGGGTGGGGCGTGTTAGAATCTGCAAAGCCATTTCATATCTGGTACTTTAATCGATCTTTCCATCATTTGATAGAGATAGGCAATGTAGACCACTATCACCACTTGCAAATGAAGAACCTGAGGCTCAGAGAGACCAGGGATGAACTGAGGCCACACGTCTCTATCCATGGAGCTGGGACAGGGATTGGACTCCTTTCACACTGAGGTCCTTTCTGTGATGTGGCCTGAAATGACTCAGCAAGACACAAGGCTATGAAAAGGGCATAGCCCAGAGGAGCCTTGGAAGTGGTGGGAAGGGTCAGAGCCCTGGAATAAGACACCTTTCTCTCACCTCTGGAATAAGAGTTCTCTCCGTATCACTCTCTCACATATTAGTTAACTGTTCAGAGCCTCAGTTTCCCAACTTGTAAAATGAGAACAACAATCTTATTATGAATTGAAAATCTGTGTCCTCTCCAAATTCGTTCATTGAGAGTTTGACCTCCAAGTGGCTGGCATGAGAAGGTGGCCTTTGGGAGGCAATTGGGTGATGAGGTTGAAGCCCTCATGAATAGGATTAATGCTCCTGCAGGAAGACGCAGAGCATCCACCACGTGAGTGTGCAAGGAGATGGGGCAGCAGACAGCCTGAAAAGGACCCGGCATCCTGATCTCATGCTCCAGTTCTAGAACTGTGAAAACAGAATTGCTGTTTAAGCTCTCCAGACTATGGTACTGAGATAAATCTCTTTCCATCTCACCTACCAGGGTAATGTTGGGGATCAAAAGTGAGGTAATCTGATTGAATAGTGGCAACTGCAAAAGGCATCAATGAGATTCCCCCTTCCATGAAGGGAGAGCAGGGCTCTACCTGCATGTGTCCCAGATACAGCCTCCAGTCCTCTCCTCCTTGCCTCCTTTGGGATTAAGGCTCAGTATTTTCTTCTGCACAAACAAACAAACATACAAACAAAGCAGTTACAGAAAACCCCAAAGGTCATTCCTGTTTCCCCTTGCCACCCTTCTGCTCTTTCGGTTCAAGAGGAGGGGATGTTACTGGGGTCTGGGTTCAGCAGGGGCCATCCAGAGTCCTGACACCCTGCGAGGGTCACCAGGAGAGGCCTCGGTGGCATTTTCCAATTTCCTCAATTGGCTGCAATGAGCAGAGGTCATGACTACTTGTCCTTTGAGGGCTGGGGCTCTGATTTTCCTTGGGAGATGGGCTAGGGAAGAAGGGAGCTGGACTCTGTCAAGCCAGGCTATCACTGCTGAGAAACCACCCTAGTTGTACCCAGAAAAATGTAAGAGAACACATTACTCTTTCTAGCTGGCACCTTTCTGGCCATTTACAAAATGGAATTTAGAATCTCGTGAGTCTCTCTTTTCTCCTCTAATGACCAACATATGAGTTTTCAGGGTGTGTCTATGTGTAGAAACAGAGAGGGACCAATTTGGGAGAGGAACAAGCCGCTGTGTGCATGTCAGGAGGCACACCCAGGCCACTCCGGGTGGGAGAAGGCCGGTTCTGCCCTGGGCAACTCAATGGCGACTGTGGATCAGGCTCTTTATTTGAGACAGGTGGCCCACTGGTTCATCTGTGTCTTCTTGGCCATGGAGAAGGTGTCTTTGTGCTGAGAACTTCAGCAACGGCAGCAAAAGGATTTACCGAGTAGAATCTCCCCTATCTCACCAAGTGACCTTTCTCCAGACAGGTAGGTGCAAACATATTCACAGAAATCCATGAGACGTGTGTCTCTCTTCATCAAGGGATTAAGAAATGTTCCAGTCCACATTCTAGCCCAGAGTTCTGGCCATGTCCAGGCTCTCCCATTTTTCTGATCCTTTCCTTATTCCAAGTCCTTTTGAGTCCCACGTGGCTTCATGTCAGCTGTGACCTTTATTCTGGAGACACTCAGGGTAGGAACTTTCAGAGTCCCTGTTGGCAGTATCCCACGGTTAGACTGTAGAATGCAGGGTTCAGTGGGCGTGTCTTCACAGCTCTGTTTCTTTGCTGTTTTCTGCACCCCAGGCTTATCTGGAGACTGAAGCACAGTGGGTGCACATTTTGCTGAGTATGCCTGGTACACTGAAGGTCTTCTTTCTGCCACTGTTGGGATAGGTGCAGTTCTGCTGGCTGCCTCAGGTTTCCATAGGGATGGCATGACTTCTGAGGTGAATATTCCATCCAAGAGTTTTCTCTTTTACAATTTTCTGTACCAATTACTGTACGGCTGTTCATGATTCTACACATATCCCATGGGTCACTGCAGCATCCTAAAATGAAGGCCAGGATGGGGGAGATTGGAGGCTACAGACTTCTCCCCTAGTGTGTATTTTAAGGGCTGCAAAACAGGTCACCAGGAAGATCCAGGAAGCTGGCATGTAGTTAGAGGATTTTATCTGAAGATTTATTTTGAAATGGAGTAATGTCTGGGTAGGAAAACACTTCACTTACCTGTGGACTAGAGGAGAAATCTACTGAGGCAGAATTCAGGATTCATTCTATCCAATTATTCATTACTTGCTACATGTGAGACACTCTTTGAGGGACCAGGAAAAAGCATTGAACACAACAGGCAAAGCCCACTCATTGTGCTGAATTTTTAGTGCTGTATTGTGACTCCACCTATTTGGTTTGAGGCTTATGTTTCAAAATCCTGACCATGCCATTGTTCTTGGTTGAAAATGATTTGCATGCAGTCGCCTCCATTCCCCTTTCACCATGTCACTCTACCCAGCTCTGGGGCTATGATCTTGCTTTTCAGTGGTCAGACCCAAGGGCCTCCTTGGAAACAGTCACAAGTTGTGGTAATCACCTCCTTGGGGCTCTCAGGTGGCACTTCTCAGGGCTTCGTCTGACCATGATGATGAAGAACATTGGGTCTGAGGTCACAGAAGCATGCCCACCTCCCCGTTGTCCATATTTCTTCTCAGTCCTTCCAGGGAGACTGACCACATACTGAAAAGCAAAGATAGCATCTTAGAGCAGTCAGAGATAAAATTATATGGAATATGAAGTAGAGTCTAACAAAACTGTTAAAAATTTAAAAATTATTAAAATTTAAAAAAACTTTAAAAGATTGAGAAAGCAAGCAGAAAAAAGGATACAACAGATGGACAACTGACTTGTCAAGTGAAACAATGGAACTGCAAGGGAGATGAAATCGAAGCTCTGAGCAACACTGCCTGTGACAATTCTGTGGAAGGAAAAATATCCTGTAAAAAAAGGAGAAATAAAGACATGTTTGAGAAGCAATTTGATCAATCTCAGCATCAGCTGACTGCATCAAAAGAAATACTAACAGATGTTCTTCAGGCAGAAGGAAAATCTAATCAAGTGCAACCCTGGAGATGTAGGAAGGATTGAAGAACAGTAGAAATGGTAAATATGTAAATCCAATTGAATATTGACTGCATACAGAACAAAAACAGTATCTTGAGGGATTTAAAATGAGAATGAAAAATATCTGAAAATAACAGTGTGTGTTGGAGCACAGTGATAAGTACAGTTTAAAGAGTCTAAGATCCTTGCATTATTCAGTAAATGGTAGAAGTATTTATTTGTATCTGGCTTTGATAGTGTCTTGGTTACTTTTTACTCGTTGCTGAGACAAAACACCTGACACCCAAAATTAGGGAAGGAAAGGTTTATTTAGCTTACAGTTTTTGGAGGTTTCAGTCCACAATCAGCCAGCTCCAAGGCAAGGTGGCATGGCACAGGAACAACACTTCAAGGCAGCAGCCGAGCAAAAGCAGCCGGAGTAAAAGGGGGCAAGAGCAAGCCTCTTCTCCTCCCTTATATAGTACACAGGACAACCCCACCCCAGGGTGGGTGTAGCATTCACAAACATCCTTGCCTTCCTTTGCACAGGATGAGGATGTTTACAAAGTAAAACCCTTGGCTCCCTGCTGAGTCTCTCAGCTAAAATTTGACCTTCTCAAATTGACACAATGGCCAGGTAACTGCTTATGCTCTACACCCCAGGATGTAGAGCTGCTGCCTTACTTAATTAAGCTTCTAGACTTCTCAAGTTGACACAATGTATAAACCATAGCAGATAGGTTAAAGACAAATGCTGCAACCACTAAAACCATAACAAAAACAACAGACTATATTACTCATAAAAGAATGGGGGGGGTGGGCATATAGCTCAGCAGTACAATGCTTTACTGGCAAGTGCAAGGTTGTGAGTTCGATTCCTGATACTAAAATAAATAAATAAATAAATAAATGAAAAGAGTGGGTTGCATGGCTCCACAAAAATCTTGCATCAACCCAAAAGGAGGCAAGAAAGGATTACAGAACAGAAAAGGAAATACAAGGAAAATAAAACGGCAGATTAAAACTCATCATGAAGTAATTACAATAAATATTTTTAATTTTGAGATAGGGTCCCTCAAAGTCCCCAGGCTAGTCTTGAACTTGTGATTCTCCTGCTTCAGCCCCTCGGGGTGCTGGGATTATACATGTGAGCCACCATGCTCAGGTGAAAAGACTCTTAAAAACTGAGAATAGAAAAGATTTTTCTTAGTTTCATAAAGAGAGCTATATTAAGCTTCTCCATAGAAATAGGAACAATAAAATAGATTATAGATATGTATGCATGTGTGAGTGATATTTGCATACATGTGCAGGTAGGCGTGTGTGATTGTGGAGGATCACAAGTCCAGTCTACAGGGTCTAGAGGGAGGCTGGAGACCCAGGGAAGAGCTGGTGTGTTTTAGCCTCCCAAGTGCTGGGGTTACAGGCATGCATTGCCACACCAAGCTGGTGCGCCCACTTTGTGACAAAAAAGCTTGCCTTTAAAGGATGAAAAAAGGAGAGGAAACTGGAAATGGTAAATATAGATAATCCTTTCAGAAAGTTTGCTTTAAAAGGGAAGTGGGGAGAGGTCAAGGGCATTTTTCTTTCGCAATTTTATAATCATTATTATTTTTTAGGGTGGGAGGAATCATGGGAGGTTTGTGTGCTGGTGAGAACAGTCCAATCAAAGAGGGGAGAAGGGTGCAGAGGAAGAGGCAGGAGCTGCTGCATTGCTGCTCCTGAGCCGTGCAGGCGTGGGGTGCAGGGTAGGGCCTTCCCTCATTCCTACCCTGCACTCTAGATCCAGCCACCTCTGAAAAAGCCCCACCTGTGACTGCATGAGGCTTTGCGGGGGACATCTAGACACAAGCCATAACAAGAGGACTCTCAGAACTGCTTCAGAAAGTAGCAAGGACAGGAAAAGTGTGTTCTTAGGAGTATTAGGAGAAGAAATAATGGCAATGTGTCTATCACTGTAATGAAATGTTTACAAATTTAAGCATTCACCATATTTTTCAGTCACACCTTGTACTCTTTCATTCCTGGTCCAGGCAGACAGGTTCAGGAAGCAGGGGCTAGTAGAAGGCTCTGGCCTTCAGGGAAGTCTGGAGGAACTTAAGACCAGGCAGGAGGTGGAAGTCTTGCCTGAGATGGGCTGGGCAGGGGGTAAGGTTTCTGTGGATTTCTGCCATCAGAAACTTCTGTCCTGATTGGCTAGTTTGGGGTAAGTCAGGGCACAGTTACCAGGGCAGGCTTTTTACCCCTTCCTGCCCAGCTTTGGAACCCTAGGGCTCTCCCTGTGAGTCAAGGGAGGGAATCTCTGCCTCAGGAGGGGCTGGAAGCCAGCTTTGAAAGCACATTCCTTGACAGGTTAAAAAAAAAAGTATATATATATATATATATATATATATATATACATTTTTAAAGTGTAAAGAAGTAACCTTTGGTAGGAAATGGTTGCAGTATTTTTCTTTAAATGAAAAAAGACCATTGGGATGGGAACTTTGAAAAACACACACATCCTGGTGCTGCCCTCCAAGGTCACTCTGACCTTTCCTCCAGAAGGCCTGTCCTCGCTCTGCCGAAGAGGCCAAAGGGCTGCTCTGGTCCCTGGAAGGCCAGCCCTAGAAGGTCAGCCCTTCCCAGGGGGACTGTTGGCAGGAAGGGCTTATTGTTGCCTGCCATGCCCTTCACTGGAGATGGGCTCCATAGTTTGTGGGGCCCGGTGCCAAATGAAAATCAGGCCTGTGACTCACATGGCCCTAAGGATTTTAAAATGGGGACACAGCATCACAGCAAGGGCCGGGCCCTTCCGAGCCCACAGCCTAAGTGAGGGGCCCTGTGGGACACACAGGATGGTGCCTCAGCCTGCAGAGTGTCTCTCTCCTTCCCTTGGCCAAGCCCGCGTTTCTGAAGCACCTCTCCTAGGGGATGTTTCCAGACAACACAGGGCCGGGCGCTGCTTGGGCTCCTAGCCCTGCCCCCCAGCTCCCACTACACATCTGGCAGCAATTTCCCAGCCTGGCTCTCCGCCGAGCAACCCCACCCGCTTCCCCGCCAGGTTCCACGGAGGGGAAAACCTGGGTTTAATCTGCGCTTGCTTGTAACCTGCGGGCCTGAGGTGATGAGGGGACGGGGAGGCAACGTGAATTGCCACGCTACTTGGCGCTCCTTGAGCTGTTTACAAGCCTCCTCCGACGGCCTTCGGTAAATAGGAAAGTACAAACACATGCAGATGTCGCCACAGATTGAAACCATTGTCGCTTTCGCTGAATCTTAGCACAGAACCGGCAGAGTTTAGGCAGCATTGATTTCCTTGCGTGCTACCTAGAGACAGCGGTCTCTGCTGCGCGAATCCTAAGCATGTAGGCTTTCCTAGGCGGAGTCCTCAAGCCTCATCCGCACAGTCAGCCCCACCTGCTGTGCCCGGACCGTAGCTGGGGGTGCACCAGCTACTTACGGCTCTCTTTGTTTTGTTTGGTGCTTAGGGGGCTAAACACAGGGTCTTACAGGTGGTAGGGAAGGGCTGTACCACACTGAGCTACAAGCTGGCCCTTTCTCAAAATTCTACCTTGAGACTGGGTCTCCTTAACCTCACTCAGGCTAACTGAATGTGATACTCATGTCTCAGCCACCTGAATACTGGAATTACAGGATGTGCCACCAAAGCCAGCTCACAGCTCTTGCGTGCTTGAATTGTGGTGCACCTGAATTGAGATGTATTGTTCCTATACAGCACACAACAGGCTTTCTAGATAATACCAAAATATGTCACATAGCTTATTGTTGTTTTTTTTTTCTAAATCTCCAAATAGCATTTCTCAGACAACAAGTTACAGAAAAGATATTTTACATATTAGTGTTAATTTGACATGTTTCATTTTCCCTTGTTAAGTGCAGCTGCTACAAAATTTTAAATTATAAACTGGGTGTGGCAGCTCACACATGTAATCCCAAAACCCTGGGAGGCTGGGTCCAGGCTTGGCGGTTTAACAATTTGGGGAGACCCTGTCTAAAATAGATATAAAGGACAGGGGATGTAGCTCAATGAAAAGTCCTGGGCTCAGTCTCTAGTACTGCAGTAGATAAGCAAATAAGTACATAAAAATGGCTTACATTTGTGGGTTACACACGATTTCTATTGCACACCTCTGCTTTAAAGCCTGTCCTTGTATTGCTGTGTCTGGGTTTGCACACATGCGCATACACACACGCACATATATTCCTGTGCGGCCTTAAAAGGTAAACCAGGCTCAGCAGGACCGTGTGACTTGACCCCAAATGCCACTCTTTCTAGGAAACCTCTTCAGAATATTCCAGGGTTGCCTAACGCTACCAACCCAGGTGACTTTGCACAACTATTGATTTTCCACTTCATTTTTCCCCCCATCTAGTGTATATTGATTGAACATCTTGGGATTTGAGGCATGTGACATAGTGACTTCACAGTACAGGCCCTGGAGCCTATGTAACATAGATTCCAGGCCTGGTCCTACCAGTGTGAGTTATGCACCCCAAGCAAGAATCATGCTTCCTTCACACCTTGGTCTTCTCATCTGTAAAATGGAAATCATGATACCCAAGGGCAGGGTCAGGATAGTAACCCCGCACTGCCTCACAGGTTCATAATGAAGTTAAGCAGGCCAAGGCAAGAAAGTCCTTAGAATGGTGCAGGCAGCCCTGGGCCTGGTCTGGCCTCTAAGGAAGGAAAGAACAGGGCTGAAGCTACCTGGAAAGGTAAGAGTGGGAGGCAAGATCCTGGGCGATACAAGGCAGAGTGGAAAGGGCCCATGGTAGCCAGGATGTGATGTTAACAGCTGGAATCCAGAGAGCTGTCCCATCCGAGTGCCATGCGTGTGACAGGTAGCCTAGGCAAGGCCGGGGCGGGGCAGGGACTGTGAATGATGATGGGAGCTGAGGGAGTGGCCTGCCCACACTCTGAGGCTTAGATTGGAACTAGGTCAGCAGAGCTGGAGGTCGGACTTGGGTAATGCACGTTGATGAAACAAACAAATCTCCACATTTCACTGGCTACCCACCATGGAGCTGGCCCTCCTGGAGCAGTCCAGTGTGGGTGACTCTGGTCAACAGAAGGGTGTCCATGTGGTAATTCAGGGATCCAGGTTCCCTGCACCAGAAGGCTCCATCCTCCCTTCTGGCCTCCAGGTCCTCTGCATCCAGCAGAGAAAGAGGGTGGGTGGAGGAGACATAGCCTTTACTAGCCGCCTTGCCTGGGATGCAATGTCTATTGCTGATGTTATGCCCTACCCCCGAGGATGAGGCTGATGGCTCCACCAAGCTATAAGAGTGGTCCAGTAGGACCGGGAGCTGCCCTCTGCAGGGAGAGCAGGGCCAGCAGCCTCACCTTATTTCCCCCATCTCTTCTTTTGCTGGTCACTATGTGCAGGCCAGGCTCTGAGAGGGCTTTCACTTGGGCACTGCAGAAATAAATGTGATCACTCTCAAGGGAATACTGACAACGCAGGCAGACATGCTCGGAGAGATGGTGCAAGCTGGGCATGGTAGTGCATGCCTAGAATCTCAGCACTGGGAGGCTGAGGCAGGAGGATTGCAAGTCAAGCCCAGCCTAGGCAATTTAATGACTTTGAAAGATCTTGTCTCAAAATAAAAAATAAAAAATAAAAAAGGGCTGGGGATGTAGCTTAGTGTGAAGGTCCAGGGTTCAATTCCTAGTGACTCTAGCCCCCAAAGAGATGGTACACACTCCCTGGTCTCAGTATGTCAGCTAGGTCTGGGTGCTTCCAAAGGCCTTCTGCCACTCTGAACCCCTCAGACCACAGCCAGGCACTGGCCTTAGAGTCAACTGATCCAGCCCTGCAGTCTGTGCCTGGGGGACAGGTAAAGGCGGGATCAGCAAAGGCTTCCTGGTGCTTCTCATGTCCAGACCGAAGGCAGCTCAGAGGGGTCACAGAGGTCCTTCTGGGGCCCTCTCCTTGAATGCCTCAGTTACAGCGTGAGTCACATTCCACAGCCCCACTAGTCAGGGCTTGCTCTGGGGGAGAGACTTGGGGTGGGGTTGAGGGAACTGGTGACACAATGGGGCCCAGGTCATGTGCCTCCAGCCAACCCTTCTTACAGTCCTGCTGAGGAAACAGGGGACCTCAATAGGCCCATAACCTTGTGACAAGATGACCAGACATCAGTGGCTTCTGCCTGATGCAGAATATGGGTTAGGCCTCACACAGAGAAGTAAGCTGCTCCTTCCCTTTGGGACAATCAGAGCAGGCTTCCTGAAGACTGAGGCTTGAGGGGTGGGGAGCAAAGAGGATCTTTGGAATTCTCAATAGTGTTTTCATGTGTACGGTACCTTATGTTTCCTGAGCTAATGACAGAAGTAAGGCAGAGGGGAGGCAGGGACAGTCGCCTCCTGTTCACAGGGAAAGAACCAGAGGCCCGGAGGGGCTGAGCTCCTTGCCCAAGGTTGCACAGGAGTTTGTAAGCATGCAGATGTCCCCGTATGACGGCTTGGGTCTTTGTGTATACTACACATGCCCATGGCTCCCTCAAGTCTGGTCAGCACAGTCCCCAGGTGGGCTGGAAAGGCCCGTGCTGGGAGCAGGTCCTCACTGGGGCTTCTCGGGGCTGGGTGCTCAGCCGCCCCTGAAGAACATGTGTTTCCTGTTTTTCTTTCTCCCTCTGGCTCGGGACAGAGAACAGGGTTTTCCTGAGCGGAAGTGTCTCAAAATGCTGGCCGGATCCCAGCTTGGGCAGGTCTGCCTGCTCTCAGGGCTGGTTACTTGGAGCATGCGCCACTTGCCCACCCAGCCCAGGGTACTCACGGCCACTGTCTCCCTTGCTTCCCACCAGCTCCTTGAACCCAGAACTTTGACTCCCATTTGGCATTACTTAAATAGCCTTTACCAATTAGTCAAGGTCCTTGCAAATGTGGGGTTTGTGCTGCCCTGGAACAGAGGAGCCAGGCAGAGGGGCAAATCTTTGGGAGCTAGGAACTGAGGGGAGGCTCAGGACTTGGGCCAACCCTTCAGGCTGGGGTCAGAGTCCTCACACCTTCCCCACCCCACCCAGCACTGTTTCCCCTCCATTATGGGGTGGTAACTGGGGGCAGGGTGACCTCACTCCTACCTTCCAGCAAGCCTCAGGGGGGTTGGCATGATCCAGGTTTAGTCTATAATTGCTCTGAACCACAGAGTCCTTGGATGCTAATTGAATGTATTTCCCCACTGTGTGGTCCAGGGCTTTGTGTTTCATGGGTGGGATATGCCTTAGCCTGTTTTGTGCTGCTATCACAAAATACCTGATGCAGGCTGTTATAAGCTCTGTGTTGGATGCTGAAAGTCCAAGATCAGAGGCCAATCTGTTCGGCCTCTGGGGAGGGCCTTCGGCTGCCACAGCAGAGTGATGGCATCATGAAGCAGGAACATATGCCAGGGTGGTGAGTGGCACACTTGGAAGAGGCCACGTGAATAACTAATCTGGTCCTGTGAGACCTAGCAGATTCCCTGGAGGTGGGCATTAATCCCTTCTGAGGATGGGGTCTTTTGACCTAATTCCCTCTCATTAGGTGCTGCCTCTTAATGGTCCTACACGTTTCAATTGCTTTATATTGGGTACTGAGGCTCTAGCATGTAAACCTTGGGGAGACAAACCACATCTAACCCATAGCAGAAGGGCTGGGCTGAGTAGAAGGAGAGCCAGCACCCTAAGTCTGCAGAACCCTGCGCCCCAGCCCGGATGAGAGCATAAAGCAGAAAGGCAGTGTCGGCTTCTCACCGCGGCTCCCAGCCTGTGCAATTCCTCACCTGTTTTGCCCCTCGCCACAGGGGGTGTCCAGTCCTGCTCAGGCCTGCTTGGGACCCTGGTTCTGTGTCTTGCTCTATCACATGAGGTGGCAGGTATGAAGGGTGCTGGGGTAGGCAAAGTTGTGCATGCGTCATGAATCCAGTGTGAGCAGACCCTGAGTTGTAAGAGGGGTGATGCTGGCCCTGCCTTGGCTGGCAGCCTACACACAGGCCTGGGGCCTAGTGGGGGACAGAAACACCTCTGATGACCTGGCTTTGGGCTTTGAAGTCCTCCTTCCTAGTGAGAGCTCTGGGCACAAGCAGCCCAGGTTTATTAGGTACAGGTTTATCTGGGGCTAATTTAACTTGTTAGGATGATTGTGCCAGAGGCTAAAGCTCTGAGGTCCCCGCCTTAGTAATTACCCTACTCTTGGTCTCTTTAATCTCTAAGGACTGTGCCTTTTGCAGAGCTGTGCTGGGCCCTCACTTGCTCCTTCCAAGGCCTCAGGGCGGGGGACTGGGAGGGTGTGTGGGGGCTGGCCATTCTTGTCCATGGTCTTGTGTTTTTGTAAGATTTGCAAAAGTACGTTATTCCAACCACAGTCGTTGCAGGCTGCTGTTTCTTTTCACCCTGACTTCCCCTCTGTCACATTTTCTCTCCTGCCAGGTGGTACTGGAATAACTGAAGGCGTTGTTGGGATCCAGCTTTCTGAAACTTGAGCTGGGGCCTCATTTAGTGTGGTCAGGTAGAATGTATTTATGTGGAATGCCATGTTTGTATATAGTATCTCATGAATATGCCTCTTGGTCACCTCTGTGTGTGCTATGGTTACTGGGGAAGGAATGGTTTCCAGGAAAACACTCACCTCCAATGGTGTTGACTCACCTGGGGACAATGTCTCCAGTTTGTCCTATGGCTCTGAATACAGGAAACTTGTGGAAAGTGGGGAAAGAAAGAAAAAAAAAACATACTTTGAAATGCACAGGGCCAGAAACCAGTCTTATATGAAACTTGTTAGGGGTTGACAACTGTGATGGTTAGTTTTGTTATCATGGCTACTACCTCAATGTCCTGAACTGATACAAAGTGTGTGTCTTTCATGGTCATTTTGACTTCAGGGAAGAACCAGAAGTCACTCCGTGCCAGATCCAGTGAGTGAAGTAGATAAAGACACATTATAATGTTTTATGAGCCTGCCCTTCCATGGGACGGAACTTGGCAGCAACAGTCACTGCATTTTTATCACACCTTGTAAAGATATTCATGAAAGAGGGCTTCTAGAACAGCTTCAGAAAGTGGCAAGAACAATGGGATAAGTATGTTTGAAGCGAGGGGAAGTATTTTGATGGTGATTAATGGCAACGTGTTTTTTACTGTGACAATTGCTTTGTTTAAACGTGAACTATAGTTTTCAATCACCTTGTGTGTGTGTGTGTGTGTGTGTGTGTGTGTGTGTGATGTGTATCTGAGTGGTTTTGTTTCTCTGGAGAACTGTGACTAATCCAGATTTTGGTACTGAAAGTGGTTCTAAGAAAAACAATTTTAAAGATGAGTTTTTTGCAGTGTTCTGGGGTTTCTGGAATTGGCTCTCTAACCTGATTAGATTTAAAGATGCTAATAACTATTTTCAGTAGTAAGGCGTGAGCATTAGCCCATGGCATGAGCTGTACAGAGAAATGCAAATCATTTGCTATGGACCCTCCTAATCAACCACTTGTAAGAAACAAGGAGCTAAGTGACTCCATATATTTCCAAACAGCTTTGGAAAACTGAAGAATATAATGACATTGGTCAGTTGTTCCTAACGTCCTCGGACAAAGCAGTGTAAGCAGAGGATGAGCTCAGTGATCTGAATTCCTAGCTCCAGTGCTGCATAGATCACCTTCTAGTGAGCCCTGGAGGAGAGCTGGACCTCTTCTATCAACAGGGCTGAAATTGCTGAGAATCAATAGCAAAACCTCCTCCTGTGGTTGGTTCCATTGTAATTAAAGTTGAGCTCCCAGTCACACACAGTGTCAGTTCTTTTTTTTTTTTTTTGCGGCACTGGGGATCGAACTCACAGCCTCACACCTGCCAGGCAGGTGCTTAAGCCACTGAGCCAAACTCCTGGCCCTAGTTTTTTTGAGGCAGAGTCACACTATGTAGCTCAGGCCGGCCTTGCACTCGCGTTGTAGCCCAAGCCAGCCTCGAACTCACAATGCTCCTACTACCTCAGCCTCCCGAGTGCTAGGATTAAAAGTGTGCACCACCATGGGGGCTACAGTGTCAATTCTTAAAGTGAGGGCGCTCACTTGGAGAGACTGGTACCCCTCAAGTTGGGCTGGGGACCTGTAGGAAGACTCTGATGAAGTTGAGGACATTGAGCCCCTAAATTCTGATATCTTTTTGCCAGGAGACTAGGCCTTCCTGTGCCCAGGGCAAGTGACCTCCCCACCCGCAGTGGTGGGGATAAATCCTCCTTGGGTGAGGCAATGACATGCCATTCGGGACTACTCATTCTCCTCTGGATCCACTTGTCTTCACTGTTAGGCCTGTAACTAACCTCAAGTCGCAACAGACACATCAGTGTGAGGGACCCCGTGTGCCATGGGCGGGGCCCGGCACTCCCAGAAGAACTGATTGTGTTCTAACCTCCGCAGGAAGCCACCTGAAGAACGTGCCCGTGGATGCTACTAAGAGTGGCAGAAACGGGGGCAGCGGAGAGTTGGGTGAGGCTGAGTCCCCTGACAGGCTCTCTCAGCGGAGATTCCCCGTCTCACGCTGTGGCTGGAGAAAGGGCTTACAGTTTGGTTGGCCGGTCGGCATAAACACAAATCACAAGATGCTCCTCATCAGAGGACTGGAAGTGCTCTCTGCTTCCTTCCTGTTTAATTTACAGACTGCTGAGGCTTAGGGAGGTTGGGATATTAGAGTGGATTTGTCCTTTAAGACTTAGCCGCCCCTACCAGCAGGGTCCTAAAGACTCACCCTTCCCCAGGACGTGGAGGGGTAGATCTGTGAGAGAACCCAGCACCCCGCAATGGCTGCAGGGTCGCTCTGCCCTGTGGCCCTGACCTTACAGCAGGAACCGCAGCCACTGGGTTGGGAACTTGAGTTCCGTGGGATCAGCTGGGTCCCTGTGACAGGGGCTAAGTGGAGGCGCTCACCTGTGGGAGGCCAGGGGGCGTGGTTACTGTAATGGACGCCCTGGAAGAGAGTACTGTAAAGGTGTGTCAGCAAATTGATTTATTTATATGTACTTATCGGCGTTTTTTAAAAAACGTATGAGTTGATGTGATTTCTAGAAAAGAATGAGAAGCACTTTAAAGCTAGATCCTTTATAACCTATAATTGTGTGTTGTTTCAAAGTTGCTAGTTTCAGGCCTCACCGAACTTGGATCTCCCTGGGAAGTGTTGACCTCTGTCTGTGGGGTGGGTGAGGGGGATTCACCTGAGGGGGTCTGGTGAGGGAAGTCAGGCTGGGGGGTGGTATTGGGCAGTGGTCTCCATGGCTCTGGGGGAGGGGCTGGTCTGTGGTCAGGGCAGGAGGGCCTCAGGGAGAGAAAGGCGGTTTCCACCGTGGTCATGGGTGTTTCTCTAAGGGACTATTTCTCGTATGTCTTCTCCCCTACCGAGGGAGAAGCTTTGTGAGGACATAAGGACAGGCACTGGGGTTTTCTTGCTATCCAGGACCCAGTGCAAGGCTTGGCACAGAGCAGTGCTTAATAAACCATCAAAAGAATGAAATGAATAAACATAGTCATTACCATCTCCCCCAGGTGAATGTACTCAAGTGTGTATGGCGGTGGGGAGGGCAGAAGGAACAGGGCCATACATGACCTCTTTCCCACACTTGCTTCAAGGACCCTCTCTTTGGCTGGTTTTCTATATTCTAGTTCCCCTGACAGGAGGAAAGATTTGGAAAGCACTGATTTAGAATAAGACATTGTGAAACCAGTTTTTATCAGTCTTTTATCAGTCTCTCTCTGTCTCTCTCTGTCTCTCTGTCTCTGTTTTATTTTATTTTTGAAATTGGATCTTACTATCTTATTATGTTTCCCCAGGCTGGACCCAAATTCCTGTACTCAAGCAATCCTCCTGCCTCAGCCTTCTGAGAAACTAGGACTGTAGGCTTGTAATGCCACTATGCCCTGCTCTGTGTGTGTTTTTAAATGATCATAATTGTTTTTTTATTGTAATACAATTTGCTCGTATTTTTAAAAATCTAAATTAAGAATAATTTATGCCTTGAAACCAAAAGAGTTCTGTGCTACATTAAAATTGCAAATATAACACAGAGAGGCTCATTACTCATTTTGAAAGCATTTTTAAAAAACACATTTCCATAATTCTTAAGAAAGTGGTAATCCACACAGCTAAGTTTCCCCTATGGCTCTCATTCTAATTCAGAGAACACAAGAACATCTACATGTATGGGGTGGACGGATGGCGTGGGTGTCTCTATCGATATGTGCTGAGACTTCAGACCGAATAAAAAGGAGTGCTTACCATCAGTGACGAGAGCACAGCCTCTACCCACTGCTGCTAGAAAAGTATTCAAAAACTTCTCCCAATTATCAAACACGAGTTAGATATTTTTCTGTACAGTGATGGTATCAAAGAAAACATTAAGAATTAACTTTTAATCTTCCCTGAATGGTGAAGTCAGAAAGTATACTTGACTTTAAAAATGACACTTTAAAATTTTTTGTTTATTAAATTTTTAATTTTTTAGGATTGGCCTCAAAAAGATAAGATCAAGTAACATTTAATTTTTTATTTTTCCAATTAGCTGCATTTTCTAATCTTTTTTTTTTTCGTACCAGGAATTGAACTTATGACTTCATGCTTGCCAGGCAGGCGCTTGTGCCACTGAGCTATATTCTCGGCCCCTAGAATCATAATTTCCTGAAAAAATCTGTATCCTAATGATTTATGATAGATAATGTTGAAAGTTTGTATTTCTCTAAGTTTCTATTTTACTTACTGTGTTATGTTAATTAATTTTTGAAATTGAAATAAATTAAATGTTCGGTGTCATTGACTTTTAAATGCACTCATAGTTTTAACTCTATGTTTTGGTGCTACACAAAAACTAAGTACAGCCAGCGGGGCAATGGCAATGTGGAAAACAGCCCCCTCCTTCCGCAGAGGATAAAGCTACTGCTCAGAGGTGTATGGAGCCTTTGGCCCTAGAGTCCCATGGCCATGTAGCAATTGGCAGCAAATGTAGCTCTTTCCATGCTGGGTCTAGAGCATGTATTCCCACTCCATGCTGCTGCTGGCCGTCCTTGACTCATGAACAGTGGTGCAATTGCTCCTCCTCTGTCTCCTTGGCTGTGTTCTGTCCCCGAGGCCTAACACAGGATGTCAAGGTTGGGTCCCTTTGTTCACAGGGATGATGAAACTGTAAGGCCCAGTGTACACTCTCTTGAGCCCGTTCACTCCCAGGGACCCAGAGGCCCACACGGGGAGGTCCAGGGGCCCAAGAAGAGGGCACATGGGACCTGAGACTGAAAGCCAGTGAGGCAGGGTCCTGCCTGCTGGGCCAGGACCAGCTACAGGACTGGCTGGTGTCAGCTGTTTTGCCTGCACAGTGCTGTGCTGAGTCCGATGGCAAGCTGTGTGCTGAGCATCGAGTTGGTGCTGTAGTCTCAACTGGTTATGTGTGGCAGGAGTGGGGACTATCACACGCTACCCAGTCCCTGGGTGGCATCCAGTGTCACATGTGTCATGTGAAGGCCTGGCTTAGAGCACTTTCCCAGAGTGACCCCAGGGCTGGTCCTGGTGACCCTGATTTATCCCATAGCTTTGCTCTGACTCTGACTCACTCATAAACATCTCCACCCTTAAGTCCCAATTCACAAGCACAGGGCCTTATTCTGGGCAGACCCAGCTGCTGTCTGTCCTACTAATTAATGACTGTGATTGGCCCCAGTGCTGCACTCATTATGCTCAGGGGAGATCAAAGCCAGCCCCAATAATCTGCTAAATGAGTTGTCAGATTAGGGCATTCTTTAGGGCTATTAGAAAGATTTTTCTCCCTGGGTAAAGGCCTGTCAGGACATATGACCCCGTCACCCACCATGAGCTGAGCTAGAGGGAGATCTGCAGCCTTTCTGCTCCTTTTACTCCACAGGAGCCCTGGCATGGTTCTTGAGAGGGCCACAAACAGTAGTGGGCCCTCCTGGGAAAGTCATTTTGGGCAGAGTCACCTTTACTTTTTTATGTTTGGGGCTTTGCGGAATGGGGGTGGGGATCAGAGTAAACTGTAGACTTCCCTTTAGCCTTTAGCTGTATTAAAGACATGCTGCCTCAGTTTACCGCTTAGTGCTGATTCTACTTTCTCCTTCCAGGAGTTTGCCCCAGACTGACACTCATCACCAACAGGAAGGCCCAGCCAAACTTTATCACTCCAGTTTCTAATGTCCATGCTGTTGGCTGTTAATGGCTACTTTTAATCAAGAGCAGAGTGTGTCAGGGACTGTGCTAAGTACTTTTCATTCACACTCTCTGAAAAAATTGTAAGTTAGATATTATTAACATTCTCCCTAATACGTAAGGAGGGTGAGCTCAGTACTCTGCTGAAGTCATTCGACTTAGCAATAGCCCCACGGTGAGTTCCGACTGGCTGGAGTCAAGCATGTTGAGTGGCTTAGATAAAGGCACATGACCAGGCTTGGCTAATGAGGCAGCACTAGTCACAAGACTTGCAAGGAAAGGGCTGGGAAAGGAGCTTTCTACTTGGATGGGGTGGTGTGAGAATGGGAAATTTGCATGTGCTGAAGCTGTTTTTCTCAATATTCTCTGGAGCCATAGTGTAAGCCATTAGAATGAGCTGAGCTAAAGGAATATACACACTGTCTTTATTTTTTAAACTAGTTTGAGTTGGGTTTTATGGGACTTTCAAATAAAAGACAGAGATGACAGCCCCTGTCCCAGAGGAGCCAGACCTGCCCAATGGTTCTGGACCCCAAGAGGAGTCCTGGGACCAAGTTCACCAGGGAAGTGAGGAGCCTTTGAAAGTGGGCATGGCAATCTGCCAGCGACTGGGTCACCACTTACTCTGTGGGCCGCTGTCCCAGGTGTCACCTTAGCTAGGTACAGGACTCTGCTTCTCATGTGTCATCCCTTCACCTGATCATCCATGGTGCAGAATCTGTTCACCATCTCTCACCACCCAGCATCCTACACGGCCTCGTGGAGATGCCTGGACCCAGTCTGGCCTGATGGCCTTCTGTGTAGCATTATCAGGACACGTAGACACCTGAAGTGACAGTGGCATGGACAAGAGAGAGCACTATTTTTTCCCCACAGAACAATTCTGAAGAGGGAGCCCATTCTGGTGAGCAATTTAGCTCCACAGACTGTCATTTATTTGTGCCAGTGATCTTGGCCAGAGATGTGTCCATCCTATCAGTCTAAAGTTTTATTTTTTTATTTTTCATTATTATTATTTTTTATTTTAAAGATAGTAAAATCCAACAAAACATAACAGAACAAAGTCAATCAAAACAAAGCAGTAGAACTGGTACAGAACTTCAAAGCAAGATACTAGGAAAACAATAGCTACGATAGTATATCTTGTTATCTTCACAATAGTTGACCATTCCATCAGGTATAGTAAAATCAAACCAAAAACAAAACAGAATAAAACCAATCAAAACAGAATATTAAATGAAGCAAAACAATCAGAATAAAGCAAAAACAGTGAGAATAATATTGGGCCTCAAAGACAAGAGAGAAGAGAATCCCCCATATTTGCTACATTGCATACTGTCATCTTCCCAAGAGATGCTCAGACTGCTGGCTCCAGGCCTGCAAAATCAACCAAACAATACAAGCATTTAGTTGCTTTATGTACTGTAGCTGCTATCAACTTAGCTGGTCCTCTGAACCAGCAGGTTGCTTACAGGGAGCAGGGGAGGGGGGGATGTCCTTGATTCATGTCCTTGATTCTTAGCCTGCATGCTGGTAGGCATGTGGGACGTATATCTTTCTCCTCCTGGAGTCTGTGCCCCATGTGCCACTCACCAGGAAGGAAGGCTAGCTGTCTTCTGGTTGGAGCCTCTGTGACCCAATGTGGCTGGTTCTCGAGAGGCACCTGCTTTTAGTTTTATTGATGCTTACTAAACTCATTTTCTGTCTCTTTAATTTCTATTCTCATCTTTCTTTCTTTCTTTCTTTCTACTTTACTTTTTAAAAATTTCTAATTTGTTCTTAGCACATGGTCAGCTTTTGTAAATATTCCAAGGGGAAAATGCAAGTTACATGATGATTGATATCTTCTTGGTGAACTTTCTATGTATAATCACATGTTGCCCCTCTTTCTCACTAATGATGCTTTGTGTTTGAATTCTATTTTACTTTTTATCACTGTACCAGTTTTTCTTCAGTTATTATTTCCTTTGGTATATCTAATTTCACTCCTTCACTTTAACTTTCTTGGGTTCATGTGTTTTCTTGTATCTCTTGTAAACAGCACATAGCTAGATTTAAAAAATCTAATTTGAGAATTTATGGCTATATTGGCTCATTTTATCTTTTATGAGTTCTTTTGAAGTTATCTGGAAATATCTTAAATTTCTCCTTTAGTTTTGGAGGATAGTCTTGCAGAATATAGAATTACTGATTGATAGTTCCTTACAGGTGATGAGTTGCTTTTCCCTTGGTTGTCTTCAAGGTTTTCTCCATCTTTCAGCAGTTTGACTATGACATCCATAGTTACAGATAATACAATGAAACAGTTCTGGAGATCAAAGTCTCCTCTCCCTGGTGGAATTGTTGTCACTGCTTTGCTGTTGCTGTTTGTCTGGTGACTTTGCTGAGCTAATTAGATAAAGTCTATATTCCCTGTAGTGTATGGCCATGCACATCTTTTGTTGGCTTATGATTGGTCAGAGAGTTCCTTAAATACTTTGAACCATAAGTCTCTCATTCTTTGCCAAGGGTCTGTGTGTGCAGACCACATCTCTGCCTTAACTTTTCCTGGCCCTCAAGGCCAGTTGGTGGTGAGAAATGAGTGTCTTGCAGGAGACCCATACATATATACTGTAAAAAGCCGGTGGCTATTTAGAGCCCTTCAATGTGTTAGAGGTTTCTTTTTTTCTCTCTTCTTTCCTCTTCTTTTCCTTCCCTTCCCTTCCCTTCCCTTCCTTTCCCTTCCTTTTCCTTCTTTTCCCTTCCCTTCCCTTTCCTTCTCTCTCCCTTCTTTCCTTCCTTTCTTCCTTTTCTTTCTTAGCTCCTTCCTACAGCTTCTCATGCCTCCCAGGCTAGAATTCATCTCATTTTCTTCACAATCATGGAATGCTGTTTATTTCTGTCCTGTTGTGTAAATTTCCATTGCCTTTGCCATTATTAGTGTGTGCATGCCCTCATGCAATTCAAAATCTCAGATCCAAATTTCCTGGAGGACACACACCATGACCTCTTCATCCAGTGTCCCCTATAGAATCAGGTCCGCAGGAGTCATTGAATAAAAAGCTACTGGGTTGAATTCATTACTCCTGCAATACCTGTATCAGATGTGGTCCTGTGGGGGACACTTTAGTTTTCCATCTTCTCCCTGGATTATTTCAACTCAGCTAAGTATTAAGTATTTTTGAGCCTCTGAGTCTAGAAATAAGTACTTTGAGATAAACTGACTGGACTCAAGGTTGTCTCCATGTGGAAATCTTGGCTAGACTCCTGCTGGGAAGTACAAGCTTCTACTTGGGCTGCCAGATCAGGCAAACATTTTTTTTTTTTAACTTTTGGGTACTGAAGAGTGAACCCAGGGCCTGTGCACTGAGCAACATCTCCACCCCTTTTAAAAGAACTGTTTATTTTGAGACAGGATCTTGCTAAGTCTCTAAGTTGCCCAGGATGGGCTCAAATTCTCAATCCTCCTGCCTCAGCCTGTCAGAGTGCTGGAGTTTTAGTGGGTACCACCACCCCTGCCTGAGGCAAATATTGTGGAGCAATGGTCATGGAGGTTTGCAATAATTTAGACATGGCTGGGAGATGTGAACCTTTGCTTAGCCAACTCTTCTTTGTGGAGAAAGATAGTGAGAAGATGGTGGGAGAAGAGACATTCAATGCCATACTTGAAAAATACAGGGGAAGCATGCCCATTCATGGACGAGCAACTACTTTGCTGATTACTCTTCATTCTTGGCTGTCCCTGAGGCATTTTCCCCAAGGACTTCTCCTGGTGCCCTTTACTGCATCTGTTTGACAGTGGTAAAACTGCCTTTCTTCAAAAGTGCTATGAAGCACAATAATTCACTCTGACCTGCCCCTAGGTTGTCCAGATCAGCTTGTCTGACAGTTTTATGGGATCACAGTTATCCACAGCCCTTCCTGAAGGCATGTTCTGTCCAGACAGAAACAATTCATTGCCTAGCAGTTTAACTGGCCACAGGGTGCAGTGCAGACCCTCTGGGGCAGATGCACCAGCCCTGCACACTTGGTTGGCAGCCCTGTGCCCTGCGCCATCCCCCGCAGGCAGGTATGCTCATGCTGGGCACAGGCAAAGCTGCCTGAAGTTGTCTGGGTCTCTGGGCAGGAGCTCTACCTTGTGGTCAAAACACAGGGATTGGGGGGAACTGGGAGACGGTGGTCTCGTGGGAGTGCAAAGCTCTCATGGAGAGGGGGGATTCTTTCCCACCCAATGGACAGGGGAAGGGGGCTAGAGGAGGGGATGCCAAGAGTTGCATTCATTTTATTTTTTTCCCCCGGCACCGGGGATTGAACTCACAACCTCGCGCCTGCCTGACAGACACGTAAGCCGCTGAGCCAAACTCCCAGCCCTCAAGAGTCGTATTCTTAAAGGTCCTATTATCCATGCTTCTTGGATCAAGAATCACTTGCCTCCATGTAAATGTTTTTATAAAGTTTTTTTTAAAGGTGATTGCAAACTGTTTTTTATATTTATTTCAAAAACACTTAAAACTGGGAAAATGAGATTTCCAGTCTGCCTCAGGGTACCTTGGGCAAGAGACAGGAATCTTAGGGAAGCTGGTAGCGTAGAGGGCAGCAGCAGAGCCTTGTTTGCTTTGGGCAAGGCCAGGGCTCCTGTCCTATCCCCATCAGGTTGCTATAACAAAACCTCATAGACCAGGTGGCTTATCAACAACTCAAGTTTATGTCTCACAGTTCCAGAGACTGGAGATCCAAGATAAAGTCTCCAGCACATTTTGTGTCTGGTGAGGGCCTGCTTCCCAGTACACAGAAGGCTGTTGTTTTTGGTATCCTTACACACAGAAGGAGAAAGGGAGCCCTCTGGGGTTCCTTTTACAAGGGTATTAATCTATTCATGAGGGATTCACCCTCATACATTAACCACCTCCGAAGTCCCAACTCCAAATACTACTAGCGTGTGAAGAATTAGGTTCTCAACCTATGAATTTGGGGCATGGAGCAAACATTCATTCTGTAGCCAATCCTGAGTTTCTTGTGGATTGAGTGCTTGCCTTGATTCCTAACAGGCTGTTACTCCTTGTTTCAGACATACATGGCACAAAGACAGCCAGCCTACTGATGCCTTCCACTCAGGGCGCAAAAGGTTGCTGGGCTGAATCAAATAATTAGCAGGAGCAATGTACCCAGAAAGGACCTGGGCTTGACAGAGTGGGTTGATATGTATCTCTGTCCGGTCTCCTCTGTCCCAAACTACAAAATGAGCTAAGCTAGAAGGAGCTGTTTGGGGAGTGTGTACACATCACATCAGATCCTTTCCCATCTCAGGTCTCTGGGCCACAGTTCCAGGCTCTCTTGGGGGAGGGAGAAGAAGAAACGAGCCACAAAACTGAATACTTAAGACCAGAATGAACTGCTCTAAAAACTCAAAGAGATCAGAAAGTTCTCTTTGTCTGAATCAAGTTACAGTCAAACTTTTATGTATGGATTCTCTTAGTGTAGCTAGGAGAAGATGGAAGAAATGGAGCCGTCTCCACGTTTCTTCCTAAGTTGAGACTCTTCAATCAACCAGTCATGTGGGCGGGCTCTTGAAGAATCTGTTGCCATTCTGTCCTCGTCGGCAGCCTGAGACCTGGTCACGGAACCATAGAGACAGACCAGAAGGAAGGGCCAAGAGCAGCTTAGGAGGGAGCTTTGAAAATTTACACTAACTCCCTCAAAGAGATGACTTGTGGGAAATTGAGTTCTGAGCAGAGAAATAGGAATGCCACGAGACAGCAGTGGGAGCTGAAGCAGAATTGTTGCGACCCTAGGAAAAGGGCTAAGAAGTGTTAGACGATGTGGTCACAGGAGGCCAAGTGCTGGCCACAGTTTTAAAGGGACAGATACTGAGCACAGGCAAAGTGAGTAGCTGGGCACAAAGAGAACATCACGCAAAGGAAGGCAAAGAGGCCATGCAAGGAGCTGGCCTCTGCCCTGCCACGGTGCCGCTGGGCTGCTGTGGTCGCTTCATGCATCTTTCAAATGTAATGCCTGGCAAGCTGTGACTCTTGTGGATGGAGAGGTGACCATCGTTCAGCACCCCCAAGAGGGAACAACCCAGAACGGCCCTTGCAGTTTGATCACTTTGGGACCTCAGAATTTCCTCACATTGACCCTCGACAGTTGCTGGGGGCCACTTTGCAGGTGATGTGGGGCAGGGATAAGACAGCCTTGGGAGTCCAAGGCCAGGTGCTCAGAAACCGCACAACAGCAAGAGAGGAACCTGTGCCTGAGCCCCATCTCCTGCTTGTGTAAGGGAAGGGTACAGGGAGTGGCACAGCAACCCTAATTTCTTATTCTCATTGCAATTAGGGTGCTTAATAAGTGTCCTTTCACCTCTGTGGTCTCCAGGAGGAGGCTGAGCAGGGTGAGAGGAGTGTGAGGGCAAAAGGCTGCAGTGGAAATAACTTCTAGTGTCTTCCCGATCAGATTCCTCTTGTGCATCTGTAACATTTTGCTACATATTAGCCAGAGTGGCTTCAGCTCATTCCGCAGCAGAAGAGGCTGAGGTTGGAGGAAGAAGGAATGCTAGTGAGCTCCTGCTAGGTGCCCAGCTTGCTGTGGGTATCCCAATGGACCCTGTGGGGTAGGTGCTGTTACATCCATTTGCTACTGAAGAGATCAAGGCTCAGAGAGGACCAATTTGCCCCAGGTTACACAGCTCCCAGATGGTGGAGCTGGGACTGACCCCCAGAAGAATCTGTGAATAAAATCTCAGCTCATTCTGCTCCGTGATGAGGACAGCAAACGTGCCCTGCTTGCTTCTGGACTCCTAGGCCAGTGCGCTCTCCTTGGCCCATGTCTCCTCTGCTCTGCTCAGAACCTTCAGAGGCTGCTAATTTGGAGGTGATGGCTGTGCTTTTGGCTGCTCAGGACCACCCCATTTCCAGTGGGCTCCCACTCAGCACAGGAGGCTGAACTTTCTTGAAAGGAGGGGCCCTGAGAGCCATCTCGGGGCGGGGGGGGGGGCAAATGCCACAGCTCTCGCATCGCCTCATTCCCATCTGGAGGAGCTGGCTCCGGTTTGCGCCTCCAGCTTCCCACCTAGGAGCCTGGCCATTTGGCAAGGGCTGTTGGCCCGTAAGCCTCCTGGCCAGCACTGTACACTGGTGCAGGATGGGGTCCTGACCCACCAGACTGTCTGGGAGGCCACGCTCCCCTTGGACCATGTGGCTCTTCCCCCAGCTCTGCGGGATCAGGGGTTCAGTGCTCTTATTTCTGTGGCTTGGGAAGATGGGTGGAGGAGGAGGAGGGAAAGGGTTAACCTCATTTTGGCTGCTATTCCTTTTTGGCATCTGCAAGTCAATTTAATAAGATCTCAGCTTTCCTGTTGCCTCCCCAGTGAAACAGAAACCAGACCACAAGGGGGTCTGGAGATAGTTAACCAGCGGTGCCTCCTGGTGGGCAGCAGGGCCTCCTCGGGGACAGCACCAGGAATGACTGCTAGAAACTGCCTCACTGGCTTCCCCCAGCACTAGGGTGAGGGAAGCTGGGGGCACCCCAGAAGGTCTGCTTCCAAGCAGAGAGAAAAGTTGGCGGGTGCTGGGCCCATAAACTGGTGCTGGGCTCCTGGTTCTCCTGCCTTTACATCTTTGAGTTGTAGACAAGCCTTTAGTCTTATCTCTCATGACTCAAGGCATAAAAAGGCACTAGGCGCAGTGCAGAGTGTGCCCAGCTCAGTTGCTGTGAGCCGGGGTGATTTCACCCGTGGCCCACTCCTGAACTCTTTGTGATTCCTGGTCTCTTCCTGGAGTAGACCACCTTTGGGTCATCTCTGGTCATTTCCAACTCAGTCTTCCACTCCCATCTCAAATATCCCTTTGTCCAGGAACACTTTGGCAACTGGAGAGGGGCTGTCCTCGGGGCCCAGATATGGTCTCCTGGTGTCCAGAACATCCCCTTTCAGACAGGGCCCTCTTCCCTTCCCTCACCTACCCTCACTCTTCACGCTTCCCTGGTGTCTTCTGCTCACCTGTGGGCCAGGGTTGCAGGGGGCTCCTTCACCTTGGAGCTGAGGCAGAGTCCCACAGGTGGGCACACCATCAACAACCTCAGAAGGGAAGGGAAATGGCCAGGGCAGGTCACCAGGTCACCAGCTGTCCTCTGGGAGCCACGAGCTGGACAATTTGGCCAATCCCGAGGTTGCGACTCTCCTGCCAGGACCTCTTTCCTCTCCATGGTGGTTTTCATTATTTTTCATTCCCAGACTATTTTGGAAGCTGGCTGCCATGAGAACAGAGTCTTTGGAAAACCCAAGCCTCTTTTCTCCTCCTGCCCCCACCCTTTCCAGCCCCATTCCCTCTTAATTGGTTTTTAGTTCCCTGGCTTTCAGGCCCGTCTGTTTACTTTGATTGCAACTCCACAGAAAAAAAATTCTTTAATGAAGCAGCTTGTAGGGAAAGCCATTAGCAGCCGCCTGCCTCGAGGGAGGGAGGAAGGGAGCTGGGTGGCGCCTGGCCTGGGCCTTGGCCTCAGCCTCAGCAGCCCGGGGAAGAGGCCAAGGCCAGGCAGGGATGCAGCTGGTTTGGGTCAGTCCTTCTTCAGGCACAGTCTGGAGCTGAAGGAACAGTGTGGCCCTCCTGAAGCTCTCTGCAGCCTCAGCCAAGATGAAGCCACCCAGAGACCCTTCAGGGGCTCCCCCCAATCCTCCCAAAAGGGTGTACTCTGAAAATCTTCACCATATAGATGAGAGGGTGAGGCCCAGAGAAATCAAGAGTCCTAAATCACCAGCCTGGCAAAGCATTACTCAGTAAGTCCCAATTAGATCAGAGATTTAACCCTAATACCCATCACTTTTTCCTTGGAGGAAGGTACTAACAGTTTCCCAAGTGTTACTTGTCCTTGGCCAAATCACAGTTGGTGGTCCAGGCTGGGCTTTCTCAGTCCCTGGCTTTCTGGAGCAAATGCCTCCTTGTTTTGTGTTTCGGTCTCCCCATTTCTAAAACAGCAACTAGACCTTGCATGATTTATAGATCTTCCTCATACAAGAAAGAAATCACATGTGTCCAAGAGTCTTGCAAACAAGCGATGCTATTACTATATTGTGGAGTACAGAAAGATCCACACTGCTTCCTTATGGTTAGTAAGCCCCTTTTGCAGGGTGACTTCCATAGGCACGGTTAGTTTTCCCTTTCACACAGACTTCCTTCAGCCAGAGCCATTCATCTTAGAAGCAGGGATGCATGGGGAAATTGGATCTAATCTCTATAACTGAGGCTCTGAGGAATGTTGGGGTGGGCTCCAGCCGCCTTCCCCTCTTTACCTTCTGTCCACATATGCTGCTTTTTCCTGCCATCTAGCATGGGGCATATACTATTTCCTCAGGAAGGGGGTCTCCCTCTCTGTCCTGGCCCTAGCTGGCTCTCTAATATATGTTCAGCCCACTCAGTGATCTCTATTTCTTTTTCAGTGACTGGCTTGTTAGTAAGATGCACTTTTGGCCAGTAAAGGTCAGTCAGATAGGGGCTTGTGGGAAGGGCTTCATGTTCCTAATAGGAATGAAACATGGGGCAGTCGGGTTTGATTCTTCCTTGGCTGCTCCTATGCAGGTACCCTGGTAGTCATCCTAGCTCTGAAGGAGGTCAGAATGGAGATGAAGCCATCACGGGTGTCTGAAGATGCTGGACACCAGCTACCCATGCCATCCTTCAAGTGGCCCTGTCTCTAGACTTTCTGCTACTTCACAGGATGAATTTCCTTATTCTTTAAAGTAGTGTAAACTATTATGCTAATTTTGGCTCTTATCTGATTTTGGGTGATTGTTTGTTTATTAGTGTCTGCCTGCTTGCTTTTGTCTTTATAGCTGCACCAGTCTTTGGGCACACGTGAAAAAGAAACAAACATTTCTGGTTGCCCTGTGAACCTGTCAGTTAGAAATTACATTTGGTTACTTAAGATAAACCATAAACAAGGAAGGGGTCACTTTTCTCACCTGATAAGAAGTCTGGAGATGAGCGGTCCTGTTAGATGTGGTTATTTAAGGGAGCCATTCAGGATTAGGATTCCGACTATCTGCCTGTTCTGTTCTCCTTGATCTACAGCTTTTGTTCTTCTGGTCACAAGTGACTGCATCACTTCTGGATGTCACATCTGACCCCTGAAAGAAGTTCAACATTAATATTGAACCACTGTGGCTGTTAGGTGGCTAGCATTAGATGGCCTGCCAAGGTGGGGATCCTGTCTTGTCCACCACTATGTCCCCAGCCCACAGTGAGGTATGTGGGACTTGTGGACACTGAAAAAATACTTGCGAAAAAAGATAAAAGAAGGCATTCTTGAACAGTGTACAGTTGGACTAGCTCCTTGTCCTCCCCTAGGTCTTGCTTTGCACCCTGAAACAGGCTTTGTTCTCCCTTCATCCTAATGGGGAAGGCATTGAAGAACCAAATCCCTCAAGACCCCTGTGAGATGCCATTCAAGGTATCTCTCACCCTCCAGCTGTCCAGGTTTGGCACAACAATGTCACCAAGAACATCAGGGGTGTCTCATGCTTCTACTGTCACGTCTTCGGGTCACACATGATACTCGAGCAAAATGAGTGCTGGGAGGCTGCTGTGCTTTTCCACTTCACTTTCCACTACAGATGCTCAGCCACCGTGGGGAGCGATTGTATATGGGTAAGCAGCAAACAGCATGTGCCATTATTTTGTTTGAAGACAAGGATAGGGGCTTGGAGAGATTAAGGAACTTGCCCAGTGCCTCACAGTAGGCAAGTAGCAGAGCTGGGGGCTGTGACTCTAAAGCCCAGTGACTTCCATTCTGTTGTCTTCATGCTACAACCCAAAGACGTGAGCTGCAGAGTACGTGTGGGGCTGGATAAGCTAATTCAGACCTAGAAACATCCATTTTAGGGACTGATGATTATGGTATTGCAAGTAAAGGCTCTTTGGGTTTGTAACTCTTTCCCCTTGACCATGGTTGTTATTGAGTAGAGATGGGGTAGAATGGAAAGAAGGAGCTATATGCCTTTCTATTAAAACTTTTAAGTATAACATGCACTCAGTACACTGTACAAATTATAAGAGCACAGCTCAAATGGTTTTCATAAAGAGAACACACCTGTGTCTTCAGCTCAAGAAAGAGTGACAACAGAAGCCCAGAAGTCCCTGTCTTTACCCCTTCCAGCCCTTGTACCCCTCCTGCAAGGGGAGCCATTATTCTGAGTAAATGCAATTTGACTGTTTTGGTTCTTTATATATATGGAACTGTACAATATATACTCTTATGTGTAAAAATTTTTTGTTTTTTGCAGCACCGGGGATCAACTCACAACCTCACGCCTAACAGACAGGCTCTTAAGCCTCTGAGCCAAACTCCCAGCCCTAGTTTTTTGAGGCAGGGTCGCACTATGTAGCTCAGATGGATCTTGCACTTGCGTGGTAGCCCAAACTGGGCCTCGAACTCACAACGCTCCACCTACCTCAGCCTCCCTAGTGCTGGGATTAAAGGCGTGCGCCACCACCCCTGGCTGTGTAAAAATCTTTTTAAAAATTATGTTTGTGAGACCTAGCCACGTGATTATGTGACTTGCAGTTTATTCATTCCCATTACTGTATGGTACTCTGTTCTATAAATATACTGTCATTTATTTTATGCTGATGAGTATTTTGAAAGTTTTCCAGTTTTTAGATAGGACAGCTGGCCCTACTATAAGCATTTTGAACATGTATGAAATTCAGTTGGATGTATTTGTTGGGAATGGAACATCTGGAGAACAGGGAAGGTCTATGTTTAGTTTTAGTAGATAGGGATAAACCGTTTCCAAGACAGTTATACTAATTAATACTTCCTCCACTATGTAAGTACTCCGGTTGCTCCATATTCCTGCTGATGCCTGGTATTATTAGTGCTTTTAACTTAGCTATGATGTTTAGTGTGTGTGTAATGGTTTCTCATTATGGCTTGGTTTTCATTTGTATTTCCTGATTGCCTAATGAAACTAAGCACCTTTTAATATCATTATTGGTCACTGACATAGCTTTTAACGCCCACCTTATCCTGAAGGAGGGAAATGGGCAGAGGCCTTCTGTGAAGGTGTGTGGCTTCCAGATGTGGGAATGTTTGGGAGGTATGGCTCTGCTGCTTGGAAGCCACGCACAGGGCAGGCCTGGCTACCAGGGCTGCAGTGGTGGTGGTCACACACACAGTGCACAGGATGAGCTGCCTTGCTTCTGGTACTTACTAGATGCCACCTTTTGGGGAAGTATCTCAGTTTCCACCCTTGTCAAATGGAAAGAATAATGCCAACTGAACAGGGTTGTTGTGAGATTTATATGGTATCAGGTGTGACCAGTGTTTGGCACAGAATCACACAGAGATCAATCATCTACATTGCCAAGCCCAGTAAGTGACAGCCGTAACCGCCATGTGGAATGATGGGTGAGTGAGAACCAGAGCGAGGCCCATCGGTTATGCAGTCACAACAGCAGGATGTCCTGTGACTTGCATAAGACTTCCCTTTTATGCTTAGAACCTCGCTGCTCACATGCCAACCTTTGCCTTCAGAAATTACCAGCACTTGCCCTCCTTCTGATATTTTGCCCGAAGAACTTTTGAATCCACATATAGAGTGAAACAAAACAAAACAAAACAAAACACTTCTTTCTCCTAACAAGATGCTCTACATGAATTGTGAGGCTGGGATGTAGCTCAGTGATGGAATGCTTCTGTAGCATGCATAAGGCCTGGTTCCATCCCCAGAATTGTTTAAAAAATGTGAGCTTAGTGTTTTATATCTATTATAGCAGCTCTCTGAAACTGCAGGAGCTTTGCACAGTTTAGATGTGATTCATCTAACCTTACCTTTGTCTTCTGTTTTGTCATAAATTGTATTTGTTCATGGGGGAGACTGGAAGAGTCACAAAATTAAGAACCACTCCCAAAGCCAGGCGTCGTGGCGCATGCCTTTAATCCCAGCACTCGGGAGGCTGAGGTAGGTGGAGCGTTGTGAGTTCGAGGCCAGCTTGGGCTACAATGCGAGCATAAGCCCAGTCTGAGCTACATAGTGCGACCCTGCCTCAAAACACCAGGGCTGGGAGTTTGGCTCAGTGGCTTAAGTGCCTGCCTTGGCAGGTGCAAGGTTGTGAGTTCAATCCCCAGTGCTGCAAAAAAAAAAAAAAAAAAAAAAAAAAAAGAACCACTCCCAAGGATGGACAAAGTTAAAGAAAGTGAACTTGATGAATCACCACCTGAAAATGCTGCAAGGTGAGTTTTTCCTCCATCTTGACTTTGTGTCCTTGAGAGTTGATTTTGGAGACAAACGTGTCCAAGTGCCCATTCTGTGGGGGACTGCAGTGGGAGCCAGCCAGCCTGTGGGTGGAAGTCTGAGGCAGGAGAGGCAGAATCAGCATGTTTGGTTGACCCACACTAGCACCTGCCCAAGTCTACCCCTCAGCTGGACTGCATGTCCACCCTGGAAGACTCTCACTGTAATCCAACTTTTTGGGTGTAATTTGCAAAGTATCACACATCACCAAGAAGAATCTGGAATCACAGTGGCACTGGGGGGGGGGCGATGTTTTAGCATAAACAAAAACTTCCATCACAGAGTTACTATAGACCAGAATCCACAAACTTTCTGTAATGGTTAGATAGCCAATATTTTAGGTGTTGTGGCCCACACAGTTGCTGTTGTTAACTGCTGAACTCTGTTGCTGCTGTGGTATAAAAGTGGCAGTAGGCAGTGCAGAGATAAATGGGCATGGCTGCGGTCCAGGAAACTGCTTACGAAGGGCGGCCACGAGTCAGCATTGGCTTGTGAGCTGTAGTTTATGGGACCTGCTTCAGTACATATCTCACCTGCCAACAGCATCAACTTGGCAAATCAGTGAAGGTGAGGCATGGATGAGAGTCAAGACCTTCAGGCCTATTTGAAAACCTCCTATCCTCTGTGATTGAAATTGAACATGTTCTCCTGTCTTGGTTTTTGTCTGCATGTTTATTTTCAGATGTGCTGAAGAATCTTTCTGTCAAAGATCATAAAAAAAAAAGCCATTTGGCTTTGTGTTTGTTATGGTTTGGGTCTAGATGTCCCCCCAAAACCTCATACAGTCATGGGGGCAGGCTTCTAGAATTTGTGATTGATTCCTGCTCTAATGCTGCAATTATGAGTGTGAGTGCTACACCCACCCTAGGGTGGGGAGCCTGCATACAATATAAGGGGCAGAAAGAGTCTTCTCTCTGCCCTCCTTTCCTTTTTACTCTTGCTGCTTTCACTGTCTTCCAGTGTCATGAACTCTTGTCCTCTGCCTTGGAGCCAGCTGAGTATGGATTGAAATCTCCGTGAACTGAGAGATAAATAAACCTTTTCTTCCCTAATTTTGGGCATCAGGTATTTTGTCTCAGCAATGAGAGAAAAGTAACCAAGACAGTTTCTTACTAGAGAAGCCCCAACCTACTGTTGTAGCAATAGGTGTCCTTATTTTTGCTCAGCTGGTCGCTAATACAAGACATTGATGCTTACTCAAAATTTCCTCTGTCCACACCTCTTCCCAGGCTCGGGCAATGTAGAAAGAACCAATGGAATTCCTGAGATGAGTTAGTAAAAATTTCAGAACTACAGTATTTAAATTTCCCTGGTCAAAGTCCTGCCCTTAGTCTTAGCAAAAATACAATAAATTCTTTTGAGAGTTCATGAGTACTATCCTTAGGAGTTGGTGTCAGACCTACCCAAGAATCTAGGCATAGCAACTCAGATCCTAGACTCTGCCCTAGATTTACCCTGGAAGCAGCCAAATATCACAAGGGATTCATACGATATGCCAGCCTCATTATCAAT
Source organism: Dasyprocta punctata (assembly GCA_004363535.1). NCBI lineage: Eukaryota > Metazoa > Chordata > Mammalia > Rodentia > Dasyproctidae > Dasyprocta > Dasyprocta punctata. The sequence continues at coordinate 62,331 of RJWM01006048.1, forward strand.
ATATGCTAATCAGTTTCAGTATAGCCCTGAACTTATACTTGATATGAATGCCAATGATTTATTGTTTAAAATAAAAGATTGTCCCACCTAAACATAGAAACAGTGTTCCCACTTTTTTGGATATTAGGATTTTTAAAATTTTGATTACAAATATTACACAAATTGCTCAAAAACATTCTCTATTCTGTACACAGAGCTTATGTTCCTATTGCTGTGGTGTTCAAAAAATGGCACCTTGGAGAGCAAGGCAGGTTGGATTCTGGGGGTGCAGAGCCAGGCCCTATAGAAAGGTGTCAGACTTCTTTCCCTGGGCAGATAAGTAGTTTCAAGAGAGAAGGGGTCACACAGAGACAGATCCCTCTGCCCTCCTCTTTGGTGTGGAATTAGGCTCAGTTCTCTCAGACTTGCTGACCCCTAACTGACCCTTCTAAATCCAGATAATCCTCTGGGGGCCAATCCACAAACCTATCACCATCCATTCCATGAGAGCTTGCAAATCTCCAGGGCTGGGAGGAAGGGGAGCTGGGTCCTTTGAGACTGGCCCCAGCTTGCCGGTAGGAATGGTCTTCTAGGTCTGGGTTAGAAAAGGTCTGGCAGGACTGGGAGGCTGAAGGGTCTCTTTTCTTTCCCACACTGGAATTGTTGAAGAAAGAGGAAATTCACTTAAAATCAGCCAGCAAATACATACACACACATGCGATTCGCTTTGTTCTTTGGGGATCTATTCTGCTTGGCCAAGGCTCTCCAAAGGGAATGAAAACAATGGTATGCGGGTATGCAAAGGTAATGGAAACAGGAGGGAGGCTCAGCTCCAGAGAATCTGCAGCCAGTTCCCAGACAGCAGCCTGACTGGAGGGGAGACCTACAGAGACAACCTTAATCCCCGTCCCCAGAGAGTCCTGCCCACTGGGCTTAGCAAAGCCGCCGTTCTTCTTCTCTTTCCTGAAGAATTTTGACAAAACAGCCCCGAGCCTCATGAGGTGGAGGGCAGAAGGCACCCCTCACCCTACCCCAGCGAGGCTGGTGCCTTTGTACATCTCGTGAGCTCCGCATCTGCAAGGCTGGAACCAAGCTCATGTGAGGAGCAGGCTTTGTTTGGGAAGGGAGCCTGCGTGACTCACAGCCAGAAAGAACCTTAGCATCATTGAATCCTACTCCTTCACTGTCCAGAGAGGCACACTGCAGAGGAGAGGCGGGCAAGACATCACAGGGGACCTAGGGCATTTCAAGCCACAACTCCTGACTTCCAGTCTAAGGCCCAGTGGGCAGTTTTCTCTTCCCAGAGCATGGCCCGGGCATGGCCCAGCAGGCAGGTTTCTCTTCCCAGAGCATGGGTAGTTTACTGTTTGTGTTCACACATTCATTCATGTGTTTATTGAATAGCAGCTTCCTATCGGGTCCTGTGTGGGATCTGTGGGAGACTGCAAGGAAACTTACTCTACAAACTTTGCACTCTAGGAACTTAAATTCTAAATGATATACACACACAAGCATACATGTATATGGGCACACGTGTGAACACACACATGCACACCAGGAATAATGAGGCTATAATGGAGAGCTGCACACAGTTATTTCTATAATGAGCTATAAGGACAGGAAATGTCAGCGGCGAGGAATGGGTGTACTCAAGGTGGGGAGCCCTCAGTGACTGTCAGAGCGCTTCCTTATCCTGAATCTCAGTGACTATTTATTTTATTGCCTCTCGTTTATGCTCCCCAGGACTGGGCTTTCAAAATGCTGGTATTTGGGGATAATGTTCAGTTGATTTGAATTGAAATAGGACCTTGGAGGCAGAACTGGGCTCCCCTGTAAGTATGAGACTAAGGTATTGGGGACTGGAGGGGAAATGAGGGCCCCATTCTGCTTGGTCTCCTCTCTAGCGCCTGGGCCTTGCCTTCCTCTGGGGATCCAGGCTGTCGGGAGCTTCTGGAGGAAGCTGTGAACGAAAATGCCAATGTCCAGGCTGCTCTGGGATGGTGGTGTGTCCAGAGCAGTGGAAGTGGGAGGCAAGATGTTGTCACCTGCAGAATTGTTGCTCTCCAAGACTCCCGTGCCAGGAGAAGGAGGAGCATTGCTCCTCCTCTGACTTCAGGGTCTACACTGAGTGGAGAAAGGAGGAACAGCCTCTCTTGGTTGAAAACATAAGCAAAAAACAAATCCAAGACAAGTAGTGCTGTGAGGTTTGGCCCATGGATATCATCACATGCATGACTGGTCACAGTGGGACTTTCCCACCAGAATAAATACATTCACCCAGACTGGCCACCAGGGTGCCACTAGCAATGCTGCTATCTCTAAATTTCAGAGCTCATCTTGAGGACTTGCCTTTTGAGCATCAGCACTTTCTTTTGATTATCCTCAGAGGGCAAATCTCTACCCTTTGTGGGTGAAAAGAATTTTTGGAAATTAGGGACCTAGGGTCATCTCCAGTTGATGCAATGCAATCCACTCCATTCCGTTCTGTTCAGTTCATCCCAGACTGATCAGACGTCTGCAGTAGCTGAGACACTGTAGTAGTAGGTGTTGGAAAACAGATAAATCCCAACTCTTCCCTCTTGGAGCTGACATCTTAGCACAATGACATGTGTAGGGAGGGTGTGTATACTACTCGGAGCAGCCCGTGTAGCTGATTTCATTTACTCAACCAAATGATAGATGGGAGAACAGAGGCACAGACCAAACAAGAAACTTTCCCAATTAGTGAAAAGCAGACCTGGGATTCAGACCTAGGCACTCATAGAGGGAGCTTCGTTTGAGTAAGAATAATGCTCCTCCCACTAGCAGTGTGGGGAGACTTGTGGGCACATGAAGTTTGTCCTATCTTTCAGAAACATGGTGTGGCCACCTGCTCATAAAGAGACCTAAAGGTGTATATACTCTTTGACTTGGTCTTTTTTATTTCTAGAAATGTATCCAAAGGAAATAATCAGAAACATGCATCAAAGGGTGAAAGGGGAGACAACCTAAATGTCCTTTTGCAGGGACTGGTTAAATAAATCACAGTATTTTTTTTTTTTTCAGCATTGGGGATTAAATCTTTGCACTGAGCTATGTCCACAGTCCTTTTTTATTTTTTATTTTGAGATAGGATCTCCCTAAGTTACTAAATTGTTCAGGTTGGGCTTGAATTTGCCGTCCTCTTCCCTCAGCCTCCCAGAGTACTGGGATTATTTGTGCTACCATGACTAGCCTGCATATAATAAAAGATTTTTTGTGTGTATGGTTTTTTGCGACAGGGTCTTACTATACAGTTCAGGCTAGCCTTGTGCTCACTTTGTAGCCCAGGCTGGTCTCAAACTCACAACGATCCTCCTGCCTCAACCTCCCAAGTGCTGGGATTATAGGTGTAAGCTACCATGCCCGGCTCCATGATGAAAGATTATGTAGCTTTTAAAGGTAAAAATTGTGCTTTCCCCTCTGGGTTTGTGTTTCAGGAGTGCACTACAGAAGCACCAGAGAGGCCTGTGGGAACGGGAGACGGGGCCCCTTAGGACTGCAGGAGGTGTCAGTGTCACTGGGATCCTGGCGGCTCTGAGGCAGGCAGGGAGGCCTAGCAGAGGTGGGTCCTGCAGAGGGGGAGGGAGATTCCGCCCCAAATATTCTTGACTGGAAGGAGGGGTGGGTGCTCTGGCCAGTGGACAGCGGGGCCCTGGCACTGGCTCCAGGTTCTGGGTTTAAAGAGCTTTAAAAGCTTATTAAAAAGGTTTCTTAGACATCAAATGGCTCTTAAAAATCAATATTTTGATGATTTAAGTGCAAGGGAATCAGAAACATATGGATCAAATTGCCCTCAAATTATATACACTTTTAAAAAAGGGGAAGGGTTGGTCTTTAGTAAATACCAGATATTTGAAGAAAGATAGATGTCTTCACCTCCAGACAGAGCTCTGCTAGGTTAGGTCACCTTGAAGAGTCCCCAGAGGAAGTCAATGGGAGCGGGGCCAGGCCCAGGGACGAGGTGTGGCAGGCCCTCTACCCAGAACCTTCCCTCAGTCAGGGCTGTGAGGGCAGCTGTGTGCGTACACAGATCTCCTCATTCTGCCGAGGCCCAGAGCGGAAGGACCCAAGGCACAGCAGCGGGAAAACTGTGGCTCACCTGGGTTCCTTTTCTCTCAGTCCGAGCCAACCTCTATTTACTGCCTGCATTCCTGCCCCAGCGCAAAGTATTGCCCAGGGTGGGAACTGTCAGTCGGGTGGGGATGCAGAGGTGGCGATGCCACAGTTCTCTGACAATCACTGTAGCTGTGAGGGGCCTCCTGTGCCCTCTTCCTCTTCGTGGAGGGACTCTGCTGCCAGAGCCTTTGAGGACACAAGCCATAGCTGGTAGCCTGGTGACTCCAGAGGAAACAGGGGTGGGGGCGTCTTGTTTTCCCTTCCAGTCCCCCTGGCTTCTCTGGTTCAGGGCCTGCAAGGTTCCCCATCCTGCTGATCAGGGCTGAGACTGAGTGAGCTATGTATAGGGAGGATCGTGACTCAGTAGGCCCCAGGGTGTCCCTTGGGTACCCAGCTCTGTGGCGAGACCTACTCTGGTCTGAAATCTGCCTCTCCTCCTTAGACTCCCTGAGGAGTCTCCACTTCTGCACCAAAGAGCCAACTGGGCCCTGGGCCTGTGGCACCTCAGGACGGGCTGGTTCTCTCTTCCAAGCCCCATGAATGGCTTGGAGAGCACTGACCTTTCTCCCAGCATCCTCAGGGGCTCAGCCCCTGGCCTCTTAGGGGGCTCTCTGCTGTGGGGCCCCTTCGCCTCTCCACCTACTCCCAGCAGTGGCGTGTTCATTACAATGATTTCCACCTTGGTAAACTGGCTGGTCAGCCAGAGTTCAGGCTTGGGTAACTCCTGCCTGTATGTGGATGGTTGTACAGTCTGAGGAGGAGGAAAAGGGAAAGAACACCAGAACCAGAAATAAGGAGGGGTGGGCAGGACTCCAAGAGGGCTGAGCCAACTGCTGATACCTGAGGTTGTCTGGGCAGAGGCCCCTGGGACAGATGACCACCAGCACCTGGCCAAGGGCAATGTGGCCAGTGTTAGGAGAGTTGAGGGAGATAAGCCAGCCAGGTCAGCTGGTTCTAGATTCTTCCCAGCCCTCTCCCCTGGAACGTCTTCACAGAGTTCTGGGGATAGACCACAGGCCTGGGATGGGGTGGGGAGAGAAGGTAAAAGTTGGGGAATACGTTGGTATCGGGTTGGGAGAGAGACTTGGAAATGAGGGAGGGCTCCTCTACTGAGTGCCTCAAGAAAGGGGCTGAGAAGTTAGGAGGTGGTAAATTCCTGAGGACCACAGCCACCTTGGCTGGACAAGTTGGTGTGCAGCCTGCAAAATTCAGAGGAAACTAAGAAGGAAAGTGTAATTTTCTCTTCACTGCCAAAGACAGGAAAGGGAGTGGGAAGTGAGGCCCAGCTCAGGGACCCTACTTCTGAATAAATGCTTCTCCTTGTCACCTAAGCTCTAGTCTGCAGAAATCACACAGTGGGAAGAAACAAGACACTGGAACTCAGCCCAGTGGCCTTGCCCCCCCGTCTTCTTATGTCAGTTCATCACACACCTCTCCCACTTCCTCCTAAATGTCTTCCACATCTGTCCTCTACTCTACATCCCTGCAGCCTATGTCTAACCTATCAGTCCCGGGTGGTGGCCATAGCCTCCTAATTTGTCTGGTTTCATTTTCTTCCCTTTCTGCACATTTCCTGTGGCATAAGTTTTCTAAAATGCAAAGCTCCCTCTTCAAAGCCCAGCTGACTCCCCACTGCCTGCCCAATGCAGCCCTGGCTTCTTGGGTGAGCAAACCTTGCCCTCTAAGATCTGGCCCGTTCCCTCCTCCAGCCCTTTCTTAGGCTGAACCTTCTTATCCAGACCTTGTGAACCCCTTGTCCACCTCCAGCCTCCCTCGTCCCTCACTGAACTCTGAGCCTCTGCACACTCTTTTCCCTTTGTCGACCGGACCAGCCCCTCTCCCAACCCAGGCCTGGCCTCCTGGGGTTGCTGTTCCTGACACCCCAGCTCCGGCAGCATCTCCTTGTGTGCAGGATCTGAGCATGCTTCCTCAGTGTCCTTCTCCGGTTTCCTCCTAAAGGTGTAGGTGCACTGTGAGGGCAGGTGCGACCTCTACATTCCCAGCTCAAGGCCTCGGAAATGTCAGTGGAACAGAGGTGTGACCCACCATATCTCAATGGAACGCGTTGGCCAGCCCTTGGCCCTCCTTTGAGGTCCCATCTAGTACAATCCCCTTGTCCACCAGATGTCTGTTCTTACAGTAGCAAAAAGCAGCCCAAATGTGAAATTTGTTTTGGTTTTGGTTTTGTTTCTTTTAAAGCTTCGATTTTTTTCTGATGCATTCCAGGATGGGAATAGAGTGGCCTCTGTCATGGAGAGCGCTCCACAGAGGACAGCAGCCACTAGTCTGAGTGAGAGGCTGCACATCCAAGCTTGGGTTCTCAACCTTTCTCCACCTACCCCAGTGCTGTGATAATTCAGTTTTTAAGTCATGCCAAAGAGTTTATTGAGCACCTACTGTGTGCTTAGCACTATCCCATTGTGCTGGGATACCTAGTAGACAAAAGAGTCAAGCCTTTTCCTTAGTCTGGTGGTGAACGCAGACAACACATAAATACATATCAAACCAACATGTCCCCAGAGGGGAAAGAACAGGGAGACTATGAGGGACCACCTGCTTCAGACAGGTGGGCACACAGGATTCCTTAGAGGGCTAGTGTTTTAGGTAAATCCTAAAAGGTAAAAGTGAGGCAGCTGCTCGGAGAGCTGAGGAGGGGAAGAGAATTCTGAGGAGGCCACTTATGCAATGGCTGGATCCCTCCCTTTCTACCCTCTGTCTTCCCAATCATGATAGAGACCATGATGCTTCCTCTGCCTACTTAAAGGGCTTCAGTGGGGGTCAGTGCAGTTCATGCTCAAAGGATATGTCTGATTAGCTAGAGAGGCTGTTGGGTTTTCTTCTGGTGTTTAAGTCAAGACAGCTGCCCCGGCCTGTTCACCCACAGTGAGACACTGCCATCTCCACTCTAGTTAAAAAGCAACTTACCCTGGCAGGACCTCCCTTGAAGTCTTATCAGCAACCCACACTTTAATATGAATATGATAATCAGAGGGTATCAGGAGACCAGATCTTTCCAGAAAAATAAAAATACTGGGACCTGGGATTACAGAAGACCTCATCCAGGAGAAAAAGGGGAGAGTAGGTCTTCCTGACTGTGAACCCTCAGGAGTGGCACAGGGTAGGGAGACAGAGCGGGGCTCCGCACTGCCCCAGAGAGGGGATGGACAGGAGTAGCCACAGCCCCCCCTGCAGAACAGACTTTCAGCCTGGGCCTTCCTTCCCACTCCCTGATCTTCCCTTAGTTTTTCTTCCCAGCCTGGCCCCGTTTTGCCTTCAGGCTTTTTGAGGGATGAATGTTCTCACTTTCCCAGTAGCCGATTGGCCCGGCCAGTGGGACTGAGTGTGCGTGTGTGCAGGCACGCGGGGTGCGAGGGGGCTGGAGACAAAGGCCCTGGAGTGAGACTCAGGGTCCAGCTGAACTGCCCTGAACTCTCCTTTTTGTTTTCAAGGAAATGCATAATCCAAGAACCACCCACGGCCCTGGCGGCCCAGCTAAGCAGGCCTGGAATGTGCTGCCTTTCCCGTTAGTAATTGTTTTTTCTAGTTAGCCTGTAACCCTTCCCCTACCAGTCCGCTGCCGCTGGGGCCAGTTCTTCCCTTAGATATGGACAGAGACTTGCAGGGACTGACACCTACGCTGCTGTCCTCCGGTGTCCCCAACTCTCCACGCCAAGCCTGTTGGGTCTAGGGCCTGACCTGGGCTGGCTTCTTTCCCCACCCCAAGAAGGGCTGGGGTGGCTCAGGATGGAGGACCCCAAAAGGCAGCATGATCTGCAGGGGCCTAAGTGTCTGACTGTAGCCGTGTCCCTGACTCTGAATGGGTGTTGCTGTGAGCAGTGGAGCAGCGTGAGTTGTGGGTGGTTATGACCTGGGACACTGAGGGCAAGTTGGACTCCGAGTGTGTGAGGATACTGAGAACAGGAGGACACATCTGCCCGTGTCTGTGCGAGTCAGGCAGTGTGAGCGGCACGAGTGTGTGCGTCCTGGGGAGGGGAAAGCTTCGTGCTCTGAGCGGACTCAGCAGTCCTCTTGCAGGAATGCCCTGTGCCCCATGCTTCTGTCTTGGAGTGAACATGGCACTTGAGCCTGGTCTGGTTGGCTGAACTGTATCTCCAGTCCACAGGGAGCTCCCAGGCCACAGATTCTGCTATTCCTCACCCTCCCAGCAGGCCCTGCTCTTCCCGAGGAGGCCATAGGTCCAAGGAGGCCTCTGTTCAGATGGAGGTAGCCTCTGTGTGTGGAGAGATGCCAGGTGCTGCTCCCGCACCTCGACACTACCCTCTCTCCAGTGACAGCCGCTGCCACCCCCTCGGTCAGGCCTGACCTTCAGCCTTCAATTTCACATGAGCAGTGTCACCTTCACGGGGAGGAGTGCTGGAGGAGGCTCAGTCCTCACGCCCTGGGAGATAGGGTCTGCTCTCTCCAAAGGGGAGTTCCGGTCTCTGGAGCCACCAGGAAGTCAGGAAAACTGCTGACAAAGCCCCAACCCCAGGTCTCGGGTTTGGGGGCCAAGCTGGCTTGTGTCCCAAGCAGCTGGCAGGGCAGGCAGCTCCAGAGCCTGGTCCAGTGTGGCCACTGAACATTTGGTGTGAATCAAAGGCCTTTTCCAGCCAGGACAGGAATGCTGCTGAGTGGGATTTGGGACCTGGCCTGGCAGGGCGAACACTGCCCTAATTGAGGCCCTTCTAGACTTTTAATTACCAGCGATGTTTTCCCAAGCTTCCTAAATTGACTGTGGAGACCCGCTGGTGTTAGTGCCTGTGCCAGGGACAGGAAAAAAAAAAATGGCTGTGAAAGTTTTTCCAGGAGGTTTATTTTAGCGACTGTTGTGTAGAGACTGAAGTCGTTTTTCTGGGAGGGCCACATGTGAGCGTGGGTACCAAGGCCGTGGGCAGGTTTACAGACGGAACCTGTGCACAGAAAGACACCTGTATGACAAAGCACATGTACAGACACACACTGTGGACCCGGCTGGAAATCCCACCCAGCACCTGGAGGCTTCAAAAAGGAAAACACCATCAGTGTCTCCCGCTCACTCCCTACCTCTACCTCCTCCCGCCCCACCAGGCCCCGTGGAAGGCCCAGACCTGCTCCTGAGCCCCTGTGCCCTGTGCAAGGCCTGTTTACAAGGCCTAGGACAGTCTGCAGGTGCTCAGCTGGGTGTTACTGCGCTTGGCCCTGTCTCCAGGGGGCACAACTGTCTGGGAAAGAAGGCTAAGCCTTTGTCTGCGGGGAACAGGAGCCAGCACTCAGCACCCCAGCCAAACCCTTGGGGCACCTGCCAAGAGAAACATCCATGGCATTATGGTGAGCAGCTGGTCCAGGTTACAGATGCAGAAAACTGAGGTATATGAGGAAAACAGGCCTTCAGAGCCACAAATCTGAATGCCCATGGTGATCCAGGGGTCTGTTTTTGCTACCACCACTCATCCATTGCACGTCCACCCCCGGAAGCCCTTGATGTGTTTGTGGAACAGTGAATAATCAATGCTGGGCACTGGGTCCCTGGAAACTGGAAAGACAGAGCAGCTTCCCTGATGTGGGTACATTTGGAAGCCTTAGTGGGGTCCACACTCTCTTCCCTCTCCCTGCTGTTTTACCTCATGCTTACAGGTCTGCACAACCACGCAGACTCCAGAGTCTATGTCTGGCAACCACCAGTGAGCCTGGCAGTGACATTCAGCAGAAATGTGCCTTGGTGGAGCCCCCAAAAGGAGGCAGCCTTGACTGATCCACCATCTCACCTAAGGGTCCCTGTGGGCCTAGCAGGGCTGGAACATAAGAGGCCAGAAGCCAGGAGCAGGGGGAGGCTCTTCCCTAGGCCCAGCGCTGCCAGCCAGGGCCTGCGCATGGTGAGCCTTGGTGGCCGTTATGGGCCGTTGCTATCGTCTCTTATCTGGGGCTCCTTGCTCTTACACCACGTCGTCAACGGCCCCTGGAGTCCGGGCTATGCTACTCCCTCCCCAAACAGACCGTTATGGTTTCCGTTGTTTGGGGAGGGGGTGAGGGGCTGTCTGCTTAATTAATCATTTTAGGCCACCCTGGGAAACTCATTAAGCCACCTTTCAGGGTTTGGGCATAGGAATGCTGCTCTAAAAGTTAGAGCTTTCTGGTTCACCATATTGTGGACTGTTTTTTTATCCATTCCTGCAAACACATTTGTGTGTGTGTGTGTGTGAGAAAGCAGAGGCGAGTGTGCCTGTGTATCTATGATCCCGTGTGTGTTTGCGTTTCCTATATTCTACAAGGAACTTCCCCTGATTCTTCTTAATTACCAGCCTAGAAGAAACTCAAGATGCCTAGGGCAAAGGTCAAACTCCACCTGTTTTCCCTGCACTTCATTTTCTGGCAGTTCCCACAATAGTACAGATAAGTAAAAGATTAAGGCAATCTTTTCTAATTAAAGTAATTAAAAAACGGCGATGATTGCACCTTTCATCTGAAAGGGAAAATATTTACTCATCCAACTGCAGGCCCTTAAGAGCATTCAGGATGTCTATTTTGACAAACGGATCCTCCTCCCCTCCCCCAGTGGGTTCTGCTCCTTGGGACACACACACAAAGGCTGGTTTATTTAGCAAGAGTCAGCTTGACTGGAGCACCCTGAAAGCCAGAGGGGTAGGGGGAGCCTGAGAGCCCAGGGGCAGGTTGTGAGCAAAGGAACATTAACCCAGATCCTGCAAGCACTACTGAGAGATTTCTGGAATCCTTGTGACTTAGATTTGACCCATCAGTGTTTTCCGTTGTCCCCCCAACCCAGAGGCAGCTGACCAAAGCCCTCCACCTCCCTCTGAGAGCTCCACTGTTTTTAGACCTCTTCCCTCTGACCTGCCTGGGCTGGAGAGCTCAAACAGAACACCGGTCAGAGCCTCGGATACTGGCCATTCATCTGCCCACCTTCCTGTCCTTTAGCCCAGCAGGTGAGCCTTACGTTGTTGTGCACAAGCCTGTGAGCCGACGTAAAAGTTCTTGACCCGTGTGGCTGCCAGTCTTAATAGGAGGCCCAGCATGGGCTCCAGGCTCACACAGGAGAACGCAAACCAGGGGCCTGCCGTGGTTTCCCTGGTGTTTCTGAGGCAGGTTATGATCAGTCAGGTCCTGGTGCAGAAGTTTGATCATGAAGGGTGTCACTTTTCCCTAAATGAGCAGATCTCTGGTGACGTGTGGCAGGGGAAACAGAGGCAGCCCCCTCCTGGGCCAAGACTCCAAGGGCTGTGGTCTGTGGAGAGTGGAGGTGGGAAGAGGCTAAGGGCCTGGGGGTTCCTGGGTCTCAGTCCCACATCCTGAGATACCTTGAAGCCCGGCAGCTGGAGGTTGAAGCAGCCTGGATTGGGTCATCCCCTTTAGACGCTGTTCTCCAAATCCTCTGAACACCACGCTGAAGGACATTCTGGGAACCAGCGCCGAGAGCCCCCAGACACAGGCAACCCCTGAGAAGGCCGGGGTGCCTCAGTGTGCACCAGGCTGGGCTGAACAGCGTCTCTAGCCTGATCTGCAGCCCTCAGCTGTCCTCCCTGCAGAGACACGGCCTCAAGGAACCTGTGGGCAAGTCTGAGTCTGCAGTGGGGCTGTGGCCCAGGGCAGGGCGCTCGGGAAGGAAGAGTGGGCCTGTGTACGTGTGGAGTGTGTGTGCATGCGTGGGTGTGAGCACAGATACACGCTCTGTCTGGCCTGATGCTGGATGTGCTTGCTGCTGACCCCGAGCAGCCCCATCAGAGACTGGGCTGAGCCTGCGACACGAGCTTGTGCGCCGACTTCCCTCTGTCCTGGCCTGTCCTCCTCCTCATGGCCTCTAGAGTGATAGTTCCTGCTGTGCTGTTCCTCTGCCTGGTCACCGGCCATGGGCACTCCCCAAGAAACAGATTCACCAGCACACCCACAGCGAAGATCCCTGTGGCCCACCTCACATCCCAGGACCCTTGTGTGGGCCTGGCCTCAACGGGGACCTTCCTGGGGGTTCCCACATCCTTTAGAAGCTGGGGACATTGTTGATTGTCTCCCAGGACTCCCAGGCTGGGGGCTGGTGTCCCAGAGCCCCAGTGCCTGGGTTTCTCTCTGAGCTGTGATGGACCACCCCGACCTGGTCATCTGCCCACTCTCGGCATCCCGAGAGGCCTGTGTATCCTCTGCCCACACGGCTCGCTCAGGGCCTTGTGCCTGACCCAACCTGTGCAGCCGATTGACTTGCTTCCCCAGGGACTGGAATCCTTGTTGCAAAAGTAAATTCTCCCTCTGGACTAGTTTTGCTAACTTTGCTTTCTTTGCATTCTAGCTTTTTTTTTCTTCTTCTTCTTTACAGTATCCCAGTCCCTTTTATCTTCTTCCTTTCCTCCCACTGAGACCCAAACAAATCTCCCAGCAAACAAACTCTCAGGCCACTCTCTTAAAGAGACAGAACAGGCGTGTTGCCAGCTGGATGACCTTCTGCTTGTGGGCTGCGAGAGAGCTGAGGCAGATGGGCAGGGGACCCCCCATTACTCAGGAGACTCCCAGGAAGACCTTGGGCTATAGCATCTGACCAGAAAAATGCCCCACACACTGCTTCTCTTCTGCCACAGCTCACTGGGAATGGGGACCAACAGGAAACCCATGGGGTGGGGGGTTTGCTAAAGCAGAGCTCTGAGTGGTCCCATTAAGGTTTCATTCTCAGAATGTTGTCTTTTGTCTATATGCCCTAAAAAGGATTCCTTCCTTCTGAAATTTGGTTTAAAAACCTTTTTTTTTTTTTAGCTAGGCAGGATATGCTCACCTATAATCCCAGCACTCTGGGAGGCTGAGGCAGGAAAATCATAAGGAGTCCCACCTGGGCCACTTTGCAAGATCCTGCCTCAAAAGTTTTTTAAAAGGGCTGGGGATGTGACTGAGTATAAAGGTGCTGGGTTTAAGGTTCAATCCCTAGTACTGAAAAAAGAAAGAAAGAAAAGAAAAGCTGACCTCCTCTTCCCTGCCACCCCATCAAGTGACCACATGTCTGGGGTGACAGGCAAGGAAAATGGCATCAGGCGGACAAATTCAGATCACATCCAGTTTTCCTGTACCTTGACTGCTTTGTGACTTGAGAGACTCTGGTCTTCATTTGTCACTGTTTATGTCACTGGTTTGGTGAGCTGAAGCCACTGTGGGTAGGAGTAAGCGTGTGTGCTGTGTGTGCACGCGTGTGTGCCAGACCCCTTTGTGGAGGGCTCCCTGCTCCAGAACAGGGGCCCCACACACCGAGTATGTGGATGTGCTGAAGATGCACCTCTCTCCCATCTAAATTGTCTCCCATCTGAATTTCAAGATTAGAAGCTACAGGAGGCCAACACTCTCTTCTCATTTCAACTCCCAGTGACCAGGGACAGACGGTGTCCAGGCCAGGCCTTTGGGTCACGTGGGGGTCCTATTCCAATGCCAGCTCCAACACAGACGGCAGAATTGGGGGCCAGCTCCCTGGGGAGGCTGAGCGGCTGATCTCCAGCCCAGCATCTCCGCAGTGAGGCCTGCGAGGAGTGGCCCTGTGGTCCTGCTGCCCACGAGACGGCAGGGCCACCTCTGCCCCTGCCCTTTCCTTGTCACTTGTTGCAACTATTGGAGACTTCTGAGGAACAAAGCAAACTGAACTGAGGTGGCTTTTCCCTTTAAGAGAATACATTCCTTGCCGGGACAGTTGTCCCCGGGCCCTGTCCCACTCCCACTTGGAAGCCAGGCAGAAATACTGCCTGGTGGGCAGGATTACAGGATTAGTCAACTTTCCCAAAACAGACTCAGGCTCTGGGTCCAAAATGCGTTTTGGCCTGAGCCTTTCCCAGTGATTTGTGACAGATGTGGCCGTCAGGTCCTCCCTCCTCCCTCCGCTCCACTAGGAGTTCACCATGTTACCTCTACCCCAGAGCCCAGAGACCGGGGGGAAACATGTTTCAGTGAACATGAGCCTGTGGCCCAAGTGACCCTAAGCCCAGGGAGAAGGGGGCAGGTCCTGAGCTCAGGGTCCACCTTCGCCATCTCCTCCCTCTGCCTACCAGCCGCAGCCCTGCCGGGTCTACCTGGCGCTGGAGCTGCCTAGGGAGCTCATGAGACCATGATGGTCCTTAGCCTGTCCACCTCCTGCTTCTGACTCCTGTCGTCCTTCTGTCCCCACTGGGTCTCTGGACCCAGCTCCCCAGATCTCTCTGTGCTCTGGGACAGGCTGACGCCCCAGCTCTCTGGGACCTGGGCCTCTCCTACAGTCTCAGCTTGTGAGCTGGCCTGTATCAGCTCTACATACAGTGTTTCCCAGGAAACAAGTTCCTGAAGGCCAGACAGGCCAGGTACCTGTGCTGGGACAGTCAGAGTCTGCAGATGTCATGGAAGACAGAACCAGAGCTTGGATCTCCACTGAGGAGCCTGCCTGCATTAGGATTCTTTGCAGGGAAACCCTGTACTCACAGCAGGTGTCCCTAGAGGGGACCTTCACCTTGGAGGTTTGTTTCTCTAAAGCTGATTACTAGGAAATGGATTTTAAATACCTCAGTCTTTTAATATGATCTTCAGCAACTGCATAGACTTCTTCTTCTTCTTCTTCTTTTTTTTTAGCCCTTTGGCACCTGAAAAATCTCCTAGTGGCTCTGACCTGGTGGTCTTTCTGGGGGCCCTGTGACAGACACTGGGGGCTGGTTGGATCCCAGACTGTACCCAGAAACCAGAGCCCGGAGCCCGCAGCAGATTCCAGAGCGTGACAGGCCCAAGATCACAGTTCAGGTGACCCCAGAGCTCCAGTGGGGTTAGTATCAGTGCACACAGGAGTCAGGGCAGGCCGAACAGGGCAACCTCGCTGACAGGACAACGACCTTCTTTCAAGGGTGCAGCACCACCTTCCTGGGAAGTAAATAGTTCTCATGGGTAAATGAAACAAGGCTTATTAAGCTAGACAGAAGCTGGGCACTGGGGCCCATGGCTATAATCCCAGAAAGGTGGGAAGCTGAGACAGGAGGATCACAAATTCGAACCCAGCCTTAGTTACTTAAGGAGACACCGTCTCAAAATGAAAAAAAAATTTAAAAAGTTCTGGGGGTGTGGCTTAGTGTGAAGACCCCCAGTTCAGTCACACAGACACATACACATACACACACACACACAGAGCTGGGGTTGGAGGGGTGGGGAGAGTTATGCAGAAATGTGCAGCTCTCCTAGCTATAGTTTGCATTAGAGTCACTTGTTAAAACAATTTCCAGACCCTGCCTGAGCGATTGTGATTCAGCAGGGATGGGGCCTGAGAATCTGGATTAATAAGTTCTTAAGTGATGTTGATCCTTGAAGAACTACCACAGTGCTATCCCATCTCTCCCATTGTGGAGATGTGGAAACCAAGGCCCAGAGAGAAGCGGTAGCTTGAGGAGAGTTATCAGGGGTTGGGGGTCCAGGTCTCCCACCTTGGGGTTGGGGAATCTCCACCACCAGCCTTCCTTGCTGACTGCCATGGCCTGTTGGACACCGTTTAGAGCTTGCTCTGACTTGGAAAATGGGTTTATCCCCACAGCGCCCAGTTGGTGCTAGAAATGGAAGTGGCATGTTTTGGCGCGTCCTGGCCTCCAGGCTAAAAATTGTTTATTTGGACAATCAAGAGCATAGCTTCAGCTGAACCACAAAATCAGATGGAGGCCTTTATCTTGGGTGGCACGCTCTTGGTTTCCTCCCGTGCCTGGGCAAGGTTTAGAAGGGGGCTGCACTGGATGGGGTGGGTGTGGGAAGGGCCCTGTCTTCCTTTGGGAGATCAGTCAAGTATACCGGGCAAGCCTTCTTGTTTACGTTTTGTGTTGATGACTGTGAAGGGCTCTTGGCTCTTTCATCTGAGGCACTAAGATTGACCAGAATATTCATTGTCTACTGGACAACTTACCCCTGTCACAGAAATCATTGTCTCTAATTACCCCCTTCCTCCTCCAGCCCCAAAGTGGGGCGCTCATATCAACCAGCTCCACTTCAGCACCCCAGGTCAGGCCTCACTACGCTCTCCTTTCCCTCCCCACCCCTCTGAGCCTTCTAGGACTCCACAGGAGGGGTTCACAGGCAGATAACCATGGTATTTGTTTACAACCCTTCTTGAAGTTGAAGCTTCTCCCACACCAAGAACAAGGCCCGAGGCTCCAGGCCCCAGCACCCCCACTGAGCTTTATGGTTGGGGCTAGAGAACCAAAGACAATAGCCTTCTGCCCACCCCACCCACAAACTCCCAATCAAAGCAAACTAAACAAACCCCAGTGAGCTGGAAAAGATCCATTCTGAGAATTTGCTTCCGTTTGCTAAACATTGGCTCAGTCACTCCAGGGATACTGGGCCACAGACAGTGGTGACTCAGAGAGGACCAGTGCCCCTTAGGGGACGTGAGAGAGGCCTAGAAATAACTGAAAGCAGACGCTGTCCCAGGAGGGCCAGAGAGAGGGTCACGGGTCAACTGAGGGCAGGACCACCTCAGGCTTGTGCACAATAGCTGGAGGGGGTTGGGGAGCACCCAAAGCCAAACCTCAGCCTCCCAGCTCTGGCCACCCTAGCCGCAGCAGGTCACAGTGAGCCACTGCATTGAGACACAGGCTCATGAGCAGCACTTGGGGTTGGCCACTCTGCTCTACCAGAGAGGAGCAGGGCTCCCACCTGGGGGCTGTGAATGCTGGTGGGATTTGTTGTAAAACTCCTACATCTATTCTGTTTCTAAATGACTCACTTTTGTCACTCTTGTCTCCCTAATTACCCACTGGGGAAGGAACTGAGCTTCCTGTCAATCAGAAGCCCCGCCCACTCCCTCCCCTCCTCCCATGACCCACCTGTGTCTCCTCTTCTCTGCCTCAGTGGCAGCCTCTGGCACACCATGGGATGGGCAGGAGGAAGGTGTCTTCCTCTGGGTGGCAGGAGGGGAAAAGGGGGGCGCACATTGGGAATCTCCATGTCACCATGACACCATAAACTCGCTAACCAATTTTCCATCCTAGGTCTGGTATCAATTTTGAAAGTGAGAAACAACAGCAAAGAAAGTATCTGTGGTGACATCGGTGTCAGAGACAGGGGAGGGCAGCTGGGGAAGTGGGCCGGCGATGGGGAGGTAGGTGACCCAGGGAGGTAAATGTTAGGCAAGAGGGTGAAGAATTCTGCCTTGTTTCAAAATTGGCCAATTGCTTCCATATTTATTCAGATTCCTTAAATTGGCATGGTCAAGGGTCAAGGGTCAAAGGTCAGGAGTCAGGGAAAGGGGGTAGAAGGGAGAAGCACAGCACATGCCCGCACACAGAGGAGGAGACTGGTTGCCCTATAGCCCAGTGGTTGAGAGTTCCTTGCAAGAGCTCAAGCACCCCCTCTTTCCTTGCTCTCACCTGCAGGTCCAGCGGGTGCCCTACCCCACTGCCTGGGGTGCCTGGGGCTCCAATGGGCAGCAGGAGTTTGCCCTGGGTTGGAGATGCTGGGAAGGTTTTCCAAGTCCAGGAGGCCTGCCTGATGGCAGAGGCTGCATTTGGGAGGGAAGGAGCAGAGGGCCAGGGCCAGGGGCTCTCCCAGCCCATGGGTGGGGAAGGAGAAAAGCAAGGGACTGGTCCCATGATCTTTCCCTCTGTAGGCGGGACCCTGCACTCACGCCCTAGGGAAAGAGAACAGTCTGGGCGACAGTCGGTAGGAATGGTCACTCTGCTCTAGTGAGTGCCAAACCCCTGGCGTCAAGCTAAAAGCTTCACACACTTGTTGCATTTAGTCATCACAGCTCCCTCTCAGGAGGGGACAGATGGCTCCTCGTGTACAGGAGACGAAGGACTCAGGCCAGGGTATTGCTCAAGTCACGCGGTCCTTAAATGACAGCCGAGACCTGACAGCAGAGCCTAAACCCCTCTGTTACCCAACTCAGAAGAATTCACTACAGGGAGGATGGGGCCTGCCCACAGGGTCCCCGAGTAAGGCAGGCAGGGGTAAATGCACTGCCACCTGGCCTTGCCTCTTTTATGTGACAGTGGGGACCGCTGTGACTCTGGCTCTGGGACCATCAGGCTTCCTTCAAGAAGGAAGCCAAGCCCGGAACCTAATCACTCAGCCAGGCCTGACTTCTCGCTAAAGGTATGAGTATGCTATGAGGGTGCTGGGACAGAATGAGGTGCTTTAATGACAAGTTAGAATCCGTTTGTGAGCAGTACATTGCCCCAGTTCCTGGGGCCATTTTCCATCATAAATCTAAACTATGTGACTCTGCAGATCACAGTGCTGATCATAGCTGTGGCAGCAGAGAGGCTGTGGGAGCTTTGGATGGATATTGGGGCCCACAGGGAGTTTAAGGACTGGTACCAAACAGAAGTCACAGCCCTCAGCTCTCCCTGCCTGCCTACCCTCACCAGCAGCACCCTGCCTTCCTCCTTGAACTCCTTGAAAGCTAGATAGGGTCCCTTTCTCTTTATTTCCTTCTCTCTACCTCTTGCTCTCTTTCTTCCTTTCTTTCCTGGTACTAGGTATCAAATGCTGAGCCATAAGAGCTTCCTTCATCTTGAGCCACAAGATGTGATCAAAGACACAGTGCATGTTTAAATTTTAAAAATTTATTAAAGCCAGGCATGGTGGCGCACGCCTTTAATCGCAGCACTCGGGAGGCTGAGGTAGGAGGAGCATTGTGAATTTGAGGCCCGCTTGGGCTACAACGCGAGCGCAAGGCCGGCCTGAGTCACATAGTGCGACCCTGCCTCAAAAAATTAGGGCTGGGAGTTTGGCTCAGTGGCTTAAGCACCTGTCTGGCAGGCGTGAGGCTGTGAGTTCTGTCCCCAGTGCTGAAAAAAAAAAAAGAAAGAAAATTGTTAAAGGACACATTGCCATTAATCCCTCTCAAAATAATCCCCTCAATGTGAATACACTTAATTGTAGGAAGCCATTGAAATTGGAGATTGATCACATGTGTGGGACTAAAGCAAGACCAACCCTGAAAACACAGAGAGCTCAAAACAAGCCATGTAAACAAGCTGTTCCAGCACCACAAAGGCAAGGGACCGGGGTCAGCCAGGAAAACAAGTTGCTGGGCTGCAGTGGTGGTGGTGGTGGTGGTGGTGGTGGTGGTGGTGGTGGTGGTAGTTGAGATTGACATTCTTCTTTGGAGGATATAAATAAATGTGCTACAGTGATTGAGCAGTTCCTTTCCTTGTATCAGGAGGATAAGGGCTCCACCTGATCCCGGCTCTTGTCTCCATTTTCTCATCCTCTCACTGATCTTCCCCCGGGAACGTCTAGAGCTGCAGCTGGTCGCAACACTTAACTCATCATTCTCATCATTTCTGAAGCAGTTCTGGAAGTCCTCTTTCACAGGTTTACAAGGTATGATAAAAACTGAGGTGACTACTGCTGCCGAGTGCCATCCAGTGCAAAAGCAGGCTCATAAAAACATTACAGTGCTAAGCCAGGTGTGGTGGCGCATGCCTATAATTCCAGCACTCGGTAGGCTGAGGCAGGAGGATCATTGCAAGTTCGAGACCAGCCTGGGCTACAAAGTGAGTTCGAGCCCTGCTTGAACTGCATAGCAAGACCCTGTCTCAAAAAAAACCAAAAAACAAAAAAAAAAAACAAAAAAATTACAGTGTGTCCTTATCCACTTTATTTACTAGATCTGGCACGATGCAACTTCTAGCTCTTGCTCAAAGTAAAAATGGCCATAAAAGTAACCATTTTGAATGAATTTAGGACACTGGGGCAATGATGATAGTGGTACTAAAGGCACTCACAAAAGAGGACTTCCTGAACTGCTTCAGAAAGTAGCAAGAATAATGGTATAAGTGTGTTTGAAGTGAGGGAAAGTGTTCTGAGGGGAATTCATGGCAATGTGTCTTCTACTGTATCACAGCTTTCAAATTTAAACATTCACTCTATGTCTGATCATTCCTTTTATATCATCAGCCTTTTTAAATTTTAAGATGGTCTCAGTGAGTTGCTAAACTGACTCAGCTGGATCAAACTTTCAGTACTCCTGCCTCAGTCCCCCAGAGTGCTGGAATTAGATGCATGTGCCGTCACACCAGCTCCAGTTTAAACACTTTCAGTGTCTCCCTAGCGTCTCCAAAGGCGTACCCACACTCCTTGCTGTTGATTCACAGTCCTCTCCTTGCACTGGCTCGGATCTCTACTTTCCAGCCTGGGCGCTCACTCGTGCTCTCAGAACCTGTGTGTTGCAGCTCCCCACCGCACCGTCAGTCCTCCCTGTACCTACTGACTCCACAGTCCTGGCCTCTGCTCAGCGTGGACAGCGCTGCCCCTGCCCATCCTACTCCTACCCTCTGTTCCAGACCCAGGCCGTACATCAAACACCCAAATGATGATTAGGAGTATGGAATCTGCCAGGTATGGTGCATATGCTCATAATCCCAGCACTTAGGAGACTGGCACAGGAAGATTCCTACAAGTTGGAGACTGACCTGGGTTACATAGTGAGTTTAAGGCCAGCCTGAACTACGTAGTGAAACTCTGTCTTGAATAAATAAAAAGATAGAGTATAGAATCTAAGCCAGTTGTAGTGGCATGTGCCTGTAATCCCACTGCTCTGAGAGGCTGAGACTGGAGGATTACAAGTTTGAGCCCAGACTGGGAAGCTTATCAAATGTGTCTCACAATTTTAAAATAAAAAAAAAAAAAAAAAGGTTGAGTGCTAAGACTGTGTGTTCAATCCCTAATACCGAGAAAAAAAAAAAAAAGGGCAATGACTGCCTCATTGGATATTGTGCAGATCAAGTGGGACTATCATAAAACCCTTGGAACTGTGTCTGGACATTGGTCAGCACTTCATGTATCAGCCCTATGACCCTGAGAGTAGATGCCTCCCTGACTCCCTAGGCCTCACCAATGTCCCCTTCCCTGTACCTCCACAGCATCTCCCCGACACCACTAGCAGCCTTTAGCACATATACCTGGTTCTGAGAGTAGTACTCTTTGAAGGCCACTGGACAACTGTCAGAAAGCCACTGGAGCAAAGCAGGGGGTTGTGTCACAAGGATACAGATGGGTCTGCCTGCGCCCAGGGCAGGGAAGCAGCAGCAGCTGGGGAGCCTGGCACTGTATCTAGAACTCTGCTTGTGCAGTGTTCTCTCTCTCTGCATATCGTCTGATTATTCTCTGTGTAGACTTGGCTGAAATCTGCTGCCCATGATGCTGAGGGTACAGTTCATAGTCCAGTATAGAAAGAGAAAATCTCCACTAATCCCAATTCAGGAGCTCTAACCAACCTCTCTATGGGCAGAGGCTGGGGTTCTTATCCAGAACAATTGCTAGGGTGCCCTGGTTTGGGTGTGTTATGATTTGTGTTTGGATGTCCCCCCAAAGCCTCATGCAGTCGTGGGGCAGGCTTCTAGAGTTTGTGAATGACTCATGGTCCAACGCTGGGATTATGGGTGTGAGTGCTGCACCCAAGTGGGTGTGGCCTACATACAATATAAGGGACAGAAGGAGTCTTCTCTGTATGCTCCTCTCCTTTTGCTCTTGTTGCTTGTGCTGCTTTCCACTGCCATGAACTGTTGCCCTCTGCCGTGTACCACTTTGCCTTGGAGTCAGTGGACTGAAACCTTCACAAACTGTGAGCTTTCCCTTCTTAACTTTGGGCGTCAGGTATTTTGTTTCAGCAATGAGAGAAAAATAATCAAGATGGGGTAAAAGTTTGCATTTAGAGATGTCAACCTCCAGAGACTACGAGATGGCCACCAACATTTACTTCCCTGTCTTTCTTAGCAATAGAACTCCCAGTTTCTTGCTATGCTGAATGAAGACTATTTCCCAACCTCTCTTGCAACTAGTTTGGCCATGTGACCAAGTTCTGGCCAAACAGTCATCAAAGGGAGGAGAATATTCTTCTCGACTTCCTTCTGTTAGCTGGACTCTGACGTCAGACTACCCAAGTTCAAATCCTGACTTTGCCACCTATTAGGCCCTTGGAGAACTGACTTTTCCTTTTTGTGCCTCAGTTTTCTTTGTAGTTAAGTGGGAATGAAAAGAATACCTACAACATCATGAGGATTATATGAATTAATATTAGAAGAGTGGTTAGAAAGGCTCCTGACACATGCTCTGCATGTGTGGCTATAATGAAGATGATGATTGTTATGGTTTAAATCTAAAATATCCCCCCAGATTCTCCTATATTTGGAAGGCGTTTGGACCATTCACCAGTGAATTCATCCATTGATGAAAGTGTTGCTAGGATGTTAGGAAGTAGGGCCTGGTTGGAGATAGGTCACTGGAGGATAACCTGGAAAAGTGTGTTCTTGTTTCTGGCTCCTCCGTTTGCTCTCTGCTTCCTGGTTGCCATGACATGAGAAGCTTCCTTCCACCATGCCCTTCCACTATGTTTCTGCCTTGAAGCCAGAAGACCATGGACTAAATCCTCTGAAACCATGAGCCAAAATATATCTCACCTCTTCAAATTGTGAGTGTTGTGTCTGATGATGAGAAAGTGGCTAAGATAATGATGAAGACTAGGATGGCAAGGCTGGAGCTGAAGAACCGTGCTGACAGATGAGGCAGAAGTCACATATTGAGGATGACCTGGATCCTTAAGGATTACTGAGTTGCTATACCAGCCCTTGACTGTTCACATTTTGACTTTGTTTATAGGAGAGAAAAATAAATTTCCACCTTGCTTAAACCACCATTATTTTAGTTTTTTTTTTTTTTTTTTTTGTTATTGTAGTCTAATCCAGTCCTGGGTTACATGTAGGATTTGTAGGTCCAGCACATGCTCCTGTCCATTGCAACATGTTATAGACCTTTGTGACTGTGTCTTATTATTCTTATTTAAATAGCAAGAAACCAGAAACAGGAGTTCAGTAAGTACTGAATAAAATAGATAGAAGAACCATGCTAAATTGTCAGGTTAGGTAGAAAAAAGATTCTCTTTTTTTCTTTTTTCTCTTCTTGGTCCTCCTTTTCTTCTCATTCCTCCTTCTCCCCTTCTTCCACTTTCTCCATCTCTTCCTCCTCATCCTTTTTCTTCCTTCTTCTTCCACTTCCTCTTTTTCTTCTCCTCCTCCTCCTTCAACCTCCTTCTTCCTCCTCCCTCACCTTCCTCTCTCTCTTTCTCTTTTGCTCTTTCCATTTCTCTCTCTGCCATCTCTCTCCCTCTCCCTCTTTCTTTTTTGGTAGTGCTAGCATTGGTGATTGAACCCAGGGCCTTCACAGTGAGCTACATCCTCAGCTCTTTTAAAATTTGTATTAATTTTTTTTTTAGATTTTTGAGACAGAATCTTGCTAAATCTTTAAATTGCCCAGGCTGGGCTCAAATTTATAGTCTTCCTGCCTCAGTCTCCCAGAGTGTTGGAATTACAGACATGTGCCACCATACCTGCCTTCACAAAGATCCTTTGGTTGGTTGTAGAAAATCAGTGACGATAATAGTATTTATCCAGCCCAGTGCCTGGCATTCTATGTACCTCAGACGCATTTTTATATTATGTAATCCTCAGGACCTTGTATGAAACAAGTACTACCATCAGCACCATTTTACAAATTAGGAATTGAGCTTCAGAGAAATGGAGGTCAAGGCTGCAAAGCGGGGACTCCACTCAAGCAGTCTGACTCCATAGTCTATGATCTTAACATCTGGCCGTTAAAGCTCCTCAAGGGCTTTTCTCCTATGAGCTCTTTGGAGGAAAGGCTAAGATCGCCAAGTCCTCACAGGCCAGCAGGGACTTCCCGTATGCAAGGACTTTGATTTGAGTGGCAGGGGGAGATTTGGGGAGCTGGAAGGGAGGTGTCAGGGTTTTCCAGAGCATGGTGAAGAGCCATCTGGACATGAAGTGGGCTCTGACCCCAGGACAGTTCAATTCCTTTCTTCCGTGCACATTTATGCCACACTTTTGTTGACATTACTGACAGCTGGTTGAACTGGCTAATTGTTGGCCAAATTGTGATGCTGGCAATTTGCCTTCACTCCTCTCCTAGCTTCCTATTTGATTTTCATTATCTTACGAACCATTTGAGCTCTTACATGTTACCTCAGCAAGAAAAGCTACACATACACACACACATACACATACACCTTCCACTGTCATGGTACCAGGGATTGAACTCTGGGCCTTTGCACTGAACTAAAACCCCAACTCTCTCTCTCTCTCTCTCTTTTTTTTTTTTTCCTTTTGAGGTAGGGTCTTGCTATGTTGCCAGGATGGGTTCAAATTTGAGATTCTTCTGCTTCTGCCTCCCAGAGTGCTACAATTGCAGGTATATATCACCATGTCAGCTGGAAAGCATTTTGAAAGGTGAAATTAGCAAACACAAAAGAAAATACTCTCCAGTGAAAATTTAATGTTAGGATTTTAGGCATCATTGGGGCCTGGGAAACCTCTCTCTCTCTCTCTCTCTCTTTCTCCCTCTCCCTCTCCCTCTCCCTCTCCTTCTCCCTCTCCTTCTCCCTCTCCCTCTTCCTCTCTGCAGTACTGGGATTAAGCTAAGAGCCTTCCCACTGAGCTGCATTCCTAGTCCTTTTTATTATTGTTTGTAATTTTGAGATAGGGGCTTGCTACATCACCACATTGCCCAGGCTGGGCTTGAATTTGAGATCCTCCTATCTCAGCCTCCCAGAGCGTAGTCTGCGATTACAGATATGCACCACCAAGCCCTGATCCTTCTTCCTTTAAACAAAACCATTTCACTCTCCTCTGCTTCCTGCCCCTA
>RJWM01006049.1:0-87143 GCA_004363535.1 Dasyprocta punctata
TGTGCCAGGGAAGGGACTTAGGTCTCATCTGGGGACAAAACAACTTCTGGCTTTGAAGATGTTGTCACTGTTCCCAACCTTTGAATAAACCGGCTGCTAAGACTGACCTGACCATCTCCTCCCATCACACCTCCCCAAAAAGAAAGTGACATTTCCTGGTGCTTTTTTAAGCCAGGGCTGGCAGGGCCAGTCTGGGTCCGTGTGTGTCGGGGGTGGGGGAAGCGGGCGGCACTGGGAGTCACACAGCCCGAGTCTCTCCTCACCTTGAGTGATCTCAAGACACTGGGAATAGACATGGTCTCATCTTCCCGCCATGCCGTCCCAGATTCCAGATTGCAAATTCCACACTCCAGCGCCTGCATCGGGCTTGAATTCTGCGTTCCGTCGCCGGTCCCGTCCCATAGGCAGGCCCCAGGCTGCTGGGCCGCACTGTGAGCGGCCGGCCGTGGGGAGAGGAGAGGAAGGGAGGGGCCAGGGGTCTCCTCCTCTCTGGAAAGCAACCCTGCAGGACCCCGTGTCCACCCTCCATGGAGGGCGTGTAGCACTCGCGCTCACGATGGGGATTCAGGCCTTTGACTGTCCTCACTGTCAGGAGATGAAAGGTGTCGTGCCCGCTGCCAGTGTGGACAGGACTCTGCTGTTAACGATTGCCCCCATCGCCAGTGTAGACACAGGTGTGTTCTCAATACCTGTGCCCACTGTCAGTCTCACAGACCATCCCTGCAGAGGCTGAGTTACTGAGGAGAACGTAGTCGAATTAGAAATTGTGTCCACAGCCAGGTTAGTCACAGATTTGTGGACAGAGGTGATCTTTCTGTTAGTCTAGGTGTAGACATGCTACGAGTGAGGTCAGCCTCTCCAATCAGTGACTGTGTGCTTTGCCGGTGTAGACATGGGTGCGATGTGAGTGAGCCGGTGAGCGTGCGTTTCAGGAGTGCAGGCAGAGGGGAGAAAGGCGGCCCCGGAGGAGCAGCTCACTTTCTAAGGAGGCTGCAGGAGAAACTGCATGCTCATTAGGGACGCGGGATTGAGGCGCGTGAACCGGGACATGTGTGTCTGTGACCTTCACATCGATGAAAAGTTGTGTTCACGCTCAGCTGCGGGAAGGGACTTCCCTTCCACAGTGGGACCCTGAGGCAGAGCCAGGTCAGGTGCCCAGTGTCACCCACCTCCGAACCTCACCCTTCGGAGGGGGAAGCGGGATAAACTCTGAACATGCCACATAGTGGGAATCGCTCGCCCTCATCTCAGCGGACACTCAGGGCGGGCGAGTGTGACCGTGTGCAAGTTACACCTCAGTAAAGCTGGGGAAGTGAGCGTGCAGAGGGGGATGCCTGCCGTGGGGGGAAGCAGAGGAGGGACGATCAGGTTACAGGGTGCTGGTTGCAATTTTAACCAGAGTGGTCAGAGGAAGCCTCATGAGGGGTAAGTGAGGGAAGGGGCCATGAGGTGCTGGGAAGGGCATGGGGTGGGGGGGGAACGGACCATGCAGGCCCTAGGGCGGGCACCTGTCCTGCACAGTTGGGACACATCTGAGAACGTGGGTGTGGCTGGGTGGAGCAGAGAAGGCGGTGGACGGAGTGACAGTCAGAGGGGTGATGAAGGCCCAGACCAAGCAGGGAGAGGACGATACTGGATGTGTGTTTTAAGAAGCCCATCTGCCCTTTGTGATGACAGTTGTCTAGAGCAGCAGGAAGGTTGGAAACTAGGAGACTAGCTCAGGGAATTCCCCTGGGAGATGCCAGGGCAGGGGACACAGGGATCCTGAGTCTGGGGCAGCACTGGGCCCAGAGACTCTGTCAGGAGGGTGCATTTGAATGAGTGATGGAATTTCAGTTGTGACATGGAATCAGTCACCAAAGAATGAGCGCAGATGGCAAAGAGTCAGGGGCATCCTGACAGCCACAGGCTGGGCAGCAGCGAGGGGCAGAGGACACGGACGAGGAGCAGCCGGTGAGGCAGGAGGAAAACCAAGGGGCTCTGGGCTCCTTCGGGGATGGAGCGGTGAGTGGTATCACAGTGGCTGCTGGTCAGGAACGTGAGGACAAAGAATCGTCCTGTTCTCTCTGCCTGCACCTCGTGTTTCCCCAATTGATTCTGACCTGTCCTTCCAACCTCCACACAGTTGTCACTGTCCCTCGGAAGCCACTGTAACCCCAGGGATTGTTAAAGGCCTGTCATGTTTGCTGTGCATTCCCCTTGGAGCTCTTGTCACCACGTATAGATACATGTTTGTCATGTGGCTACTTGACAAGCGTTAGTCCCCTCCCAGGAGTCGCGGCTGATTTTTCCCAGCCTGTAACCAGTGGCCTGCACAGACCTGGGAGAAGGCATCAGTATTTGCTGGAGGGAAGGCAGGCGGGCAGTTAGCTGCGGTCCCTCCCGGGCTGTGTCCTCTGCCCTCTGTACCTTGCCCCTCTTAGGGCCATCTTTTTTCCCCTCCCCAAACACGTGGACACACACACACACACACACACACACACACTTTGCATGTCCCTACTGAGATCCAGACATACGAGTGGGCACTGGGGGAAATTCCCTAGTGGGTTCCCCTAGGGGACCCATTCCTAGCTCCTTCATGGAGGCTAGAGTTTCAGTTTTTTCATCTGCCAGTTACGGGCAATCAAGATTACCCTGGTGCTAGTGCAGTTGGGGTGTGTGTGTGTGTGTTTGTGTGTGTGTGGTATTGGTGTGCATGTGCTTCGTGGTGTGATGGTGTGTTGTCAACTGAAAAGGGCTATGTCCATTGTCATCATAGAAGACTAACGCCTTCCTCCGAGGGCTGCCTGGGGTGGTGTGAAAGCAGTTTATAAGGGGAAGGAGCCTGGTGGTTTAGTCAGCCCTGGTTTCAAATCCTCCCTGCCACTTCCAGCCTGGGCAGGGGGGTTTTGCACATGTCTTAGCCACTCTCCACCTCAGGTTCTTATCTGAAAAATGGAGGAAATGATGCCTCCCTGAGAGAGGTTTTGCAAGATAAGCGAGATCATGTTTGCAAGGCGCTTGGCCTGGGGTTACCTGATAGCAGAGGACGGTGAGGCTCACAACAAAGCTAAGTTGCTCTGACCAAGATGCTGGGAGGATTACGAAGGGTGCAGCATGTGGCCCTTGGTGACCACAGTGAGCGATCGGCATAAGCGGCCCTGGAGTCAGCAGGGCGAAGGCTGAGGAGGGTGGGTGGAGAAGCCGGAAGCCCACCCCACGGAGGGCTGATGCAGGGTGCTCCCGGGTTGCCCCCAGAATACACAGGGCCGTCACTGGGACACCAGGAGGAGGAGGAGCACGTGTGTTCTGGTGACCCAGAGGGCAAAACTGGGAGAAGGGGTAGAGGCTGACTTAAGCAAGAAATAAATGAATATCTGTCTGAGACCAAGTGGCCTCATTAGTGATGCCTCACTGGCAGTGGCCAACAGACATCTGTCTCAGGGTCACTGTGCAGTGTCACACACACGCACACACACACACACACCCCGGCTTTGTACCATACATGGTGTTTCTTCTTCTTCCTGGTATGGGGGTCTTCTTTACAAATGTCTTATTCTAATCTGTGGCTACCTTGAAAAAAGGTTTGAGGTACCTGAGACACACCTACAGCCAAACCCTTCAAAATAAACAGAAAAAAGGAGCAGTATAATGAAGAGAAGAAATAGCTATAACTCAAACCCAGGTAAAGGATTAACTCAGAATTGGGCACCAGATTTAGCTGAGCTCCCTGGCAGTCAGTGCAAAAGGGGAAATGTGCAAGGTTGTGTGACTCATCATTGACTGACAAACCTGACAACATAGGACATCCAGCAGTTTCCCAAGGGATTCTGGGGCTTCTTCGAGTCTGAGATGCTCCTGAGGGGTGAGAGGAGCCGCCATCGTCTCCTGGCTCCTTTGTTTGTGCTACAGGAGAAGCAGGCCTGGGTGTCTGAGACTGTGTGGCCTCACTCCCCTAAAGTCCCCATACTTGCCAGGGGCTAACCAACGTCAGAAACCCAAGAGAGTGGCCTTGATGTGGCCGTGTCCGTCTGTCAGGCTGCTCGGAGGGGCTGTGAGAGGCCGTGGAGGCAGAGCTGAGATGCTTCCCTGCCTGACTCCAGACACCTCATCCGAAAGGAGTGTGTCTGCCCGCCTGGCCCGGGGGCTGCCACGAGCAAGCGTGTGGAAAGCACCAGAAGCAGGGCCTGCGTGAGCCCCTTCACGCTGCTGTCACTTTTCATCTTTTACCAGAGTCAGGCGGGAAAGTCACAGGCAGCCCTGGCCCAGCCCCTCTTGCTGTGTGACCTCGGATGTCCTTTGCTTCCGGGCCTCATGTCCTCTCAGCCCGTGGCAGGGGCTCACGTGGCCGCCCTGCGTCCCTGGGTTGTGAGTCTCTGCCGAGGATGCCCTTCACCGACTGGACGCGGCGGTGCCGGGTCTTGGACACGGACAAGGGTTGTGAGGACTCTGCTGCCGGCTCTCACGAGGCTGTGCCTGCCCGGTCTGTTGTTCGTAGGAGCAGAACAAGTTGGGGGGAAAACACAGAACAGAGCACATTGCTCTCCGGCTGTTGCTGCTGCTGCTTACGCCTTCCTTACCCTCTGTCTCCAAGTAATTGGGAAAAACAAAACTCCGAGTGCCGTGTCGGGGCTCTTGTGGAGGAAAGCCACAGCCACTGCTGCCACAGCAATGGGCAGGGGGGTCAGGCCATTGTGGAGTCGTTCCCAGCCCCAGATTCCTCCTCTTTGGCTGTTTCTGTCACACCCCTTAATTCTATTTTTTTTCTCAGAGTGTTTTATTATCATCCCCATTTTAAGAGTGGCAGGGCTGAGTGTCCAGGAGGCAACCTGCCCGCAGTCAGACTGGAAGTAGCAGAGCTGGGATTTGAACTCAGCTCTGGAGCAGACCTCAGGCCTCTGCTGGTCAGCGCTGCCTGTGTCCACTGCATCATGAGCGCCTGTGCACCAGAGCTGCCAGGCCCGTGGGTCTCGTCTGGCCTCGTCTGGCCTCGTGGGTGCCAAATGCTCAGATGGGGCTGGTGGCATCAGAGCCACCTGGGGCGTAAATTAAAGGTGACCCAAAACTGCCGAGCCCGCATGTCCAGGTGTAGGGTGGGGGCGCTGCACTTGTGTCTCCCCACCCGTCACTCTCCCCGCCACACTCCACTGCCACCGCACCCCAGCCCGTGGCTTCTGCCCCTGCCACCTCCTCACCCCCACCTGACTCCTGCAGGGGAGGCTTCTCACTCACCCGCTCACCCACTTCTGGGGGGTCCGGGTTTGCTACCCCCCCACACACACACCTACACTTTCCTCATCCAAATCCAGGGACTTCTTGACCCATTCCCCTGGATCCCTGGGGCTGCCCCTCCCCTGTGGACTGGGTCCAGCACTGCCCCGCTGGACAGTCTTGGTCACTCAACCAGGCTGGGCAGGAGATGGCTTCACCCTCACTCACACTCCATGGGCTGAGCATGGACCCGGGGTGACTCTCCGAAGGACAGTGGCAGTATTTCAAGTTCCAGTCTCCCAGAGGCCCCCTGCTCCGTGGTTCGAGTGGCGTGAGTGTATCAGGCAGGGCTGCTCTGCACTGGAACAGTGCTGTCCCTAGCTGTGGGGCTGGGCAGGGAGGTCCAGGGCCCAGGGACTGGTGTCAACCTTGTGCTGAGCGACAAAGGGTTTGAACCCCAGCCATGCAGCCCTCTGTGTTGTTTCATTTTGTCAGCCTGGCTACATGGGAGACAGGGAGTGAGAGATCTGCCCCAGGTCAACAGCTGAGGCAGGCCTTTAAAACTCAGGTCGGTTTGACTTTAGGGTCCTGTCGTTCCTGCCCCAGCTGTTGACTCCATTGACAGAAGGAACAGTGCTACTTGTGTCCTGGGATCTAAAGCAGGTGGCACCAGGGGACCTAGGAGGCCTAGACAGTGACGAAGACACTGTGCAAAGGCTCTGGGGCCACAGTGACAAAGTCCCCAAGTGCAGATGTTTCAGGACACGGTGGCCATTGCTGGTCATCCTGTGAGCCCTGCGGCCTTGGGCAGGTCCCATCCCTCCCTGCGCCTCCATCTCTCCATCCCTGTCCTAGGCAGCAGCTCTCTCATGGAAACCCCTGCAGTCTCTGTCTCCTGCTCCTAGATTCTACCCATCTAGGACAGCCTCAACTTCAGACATGCCATTAGCTCAATGACTCAAGCACACTGATGATATGGGAAGACATGGTGTTTTAGGGATGTATGCATGTGATATTTTAATGTCTAACACATGAAAAAGCACACATCTTGGGAAAAGCACTCAGGCATCTCTGCCACCTCAGGATTTTCCATCCCAGCTGTCAGGGTGGCCCTTTCAGAGAAGTCTAGAGAACGAATTCAGGGAGTTGGGCATCGCCTCTCTGGCTGGGTGTCTGAGCTCCCTGAGGTCTGGTCCCACAACCCGGATGGGGTGCAGGGTGGAGGGTATCAGTGCGGGAGGTCTGGGGACACTGAGCAGCCCTGCCTCCCTGCTGCTTTCTCCTGCGCCAGCTCGGGCGTCTTGGCCCCACTCCCCCACCCCCACGTGTCCTCTTTCTCCTGGGCTTCTATGTGAGTGGCCATCTCTGGCACAGGAAAGGGTCAGGATTCTGGGCTGAGTGCAGGCTCAGAGAACATGCGTTCAGGGTGTCCGGCTAGACCTTGATCTCCCTAGCAGTGGCCTGTACATGCACGTGCACACACACCACTCAGGGTTGTATGTATGTCCTGTATATGCCTACGTGCACACCCTGCATTCCGTGCATAGCCCTGTGTATGTGGACCGTACATGTCCCTATATATCCACAGACACGACCCAAACCACACCTCATACACAGCCCCATATGCACACATGCTCCACATACATGTGTACCACTAATGACACATGTCCCCATACATGTGCACAGGCACGCACACACCTGACACCTCCTTTAGCATGAAACCATACATACTATAAACCATACTTGTTCCTGTAAATGTGCATACACGCCCTAGCTCACACACACACACTCCACAAGCCACACACACATGCATACATCTACATGCAAACACAGACACACTGCCCCATACACAGCCTCATACACACAAGCACACTCACATGCCGCAAATGGTGCACAGCCCCTACATGCCTCACCCCATGTATTCCTCCACACACATGTACACACATCACTTAATAGATACCTTCATATGCTCACACCTCACACACGCCCCCTACTTCTCCAGGCGACACAAACCACATACACCACACATAGTGACCTCTTAAACTAGACTCTTGCTTGGATAGCACAGGCATGGGTGGGGGACAGCCCTTCTCCCTGGCACGCGCACTTCCTGAACAGGCCCCAGGCCACACGCCACACGCGTTCACACTGCTCACACCACGGAGACACAGCAGGGAGCTCCCCACGTGCATACACTGCTCCCCAGCAGGCGCAGCAGGGGAGCATGAGGGGGACCACACGGAGGGCTTGGGCCTCAGGCTCCAGCTCGATGATGGAGACACCGGGAAGAACCAAAAGGAGCTGCACCCTAAAGAGCCCCTCTCCTTCCCCCTGGCTGCCTGCAGTCTGCTCATCTCATTGTGGGGATGCCTGGCCCAAGGAGCCCAGGCGAGTCTAATTCAGTTTCCAAACCCAACTCAACTAACGATTTATTTAGGACAATTGGACATCCCCTCTGCTCTGCATCACTGACTGCCTGGATTAACTCAAGTACTGCACACCCCCACTGGGCAGATTTAATTAGGCGGAAAAACTGACCCGCAGCCTCTAGGGACCTGGGCCTGGACCTCGGCCAGGGCTCTCCTGATTGGCCATCAGAGGCCCCTCTGTCTGCAACCTTGCTGTGCTTCAGAATCCTCAGAAGGGGCCCAGTCCAACCCTCACCTTCACCGTGATGACACTGAGACTCAGAGATGGGAAGTGACTTGCCAGGGTCACACAGCAAGTGCATAAGCAGCCAGACCAGAAAATCAGTCCCCACACCATGGTACAGGTAGCACCTTGTTCCTGAAACACCAAACTGCAAGAACAGAGATCCCCAAGGCGAACCCTGAACAGCTCTGAAAGGCAAGCACAATTTTAAAATGATGACTGTGGCATAAATAATTCATAAATGAGAGTCACAGCACATATTGGTCATTTTAATAGATAGTAAATTGCCTTTCTGATTTGTGGTTTCAGGGGTGGGGTTACAATAAAAATAACTTGATGATTTATAAAACATCTCCTTAAGTCAACAGATCGTTAGTAGGTTTGTCTGACTTTACAGCCAACAGCCTCACCACCCTGGTTACCATAGAAATGGGATGCCTTGCTCTGTTGTCATGGCTACCACTTTCCAGAACACAATTGGCGGGTCTCTCATGGTTTGTGATTTGGTTCTGGAAAGGAAAAAATAAAAAGAGTCAGAAACCACCAGCTTGGGTTTATGCCGCATTGTCAGACGACCTCACGTGCGTGGTCTTGATGTTTTACAGGGCAGCCACGGAGCGGGCCAGGTGGGGTGCGTTACCCCTGCGCTACCTGGCACAGCCTCCTTTGTGTCTCTGACCTCGAAAGCATCCCAGGAGGGACTGACTGCACAACCAGCTGGGCCCTGGGTGTGGTGGGGCTCAGCTGCTGCAGGGGGCGGCTGGAGAAAGGAAACCAGACCTGGCCAGGGACACGAAATCCAGGCAGGCTGAGGGCAACAGGGACAGCTGAGGAGGCAGAGGCAGAGCGGGCCGGAGCTGCCCGTGTTGTGAGAGGTGAGGCACCAATCAGTCGCAGCCTGGGGGCAGGGAAAGCAGGGTGGGTAGCAGTGCCTGGATCTGTGGGGTTCAGCCATGTAGCACGCCTGCCACAGCCATGGGGGCCTCTGAGTATGTCCACACGAGTGTGAGCACACACATGCGCGTGCGTGCACCCTTAAGTATAGTGCCTGGGTGTGTCTGGTTGGTGCGCCATGGTGGTCTCAGCAAGCTCTCCGAAGTGCCCGTGTTCTCTGTGTTGTATGGATGAGGCCTGGGGGTGTAGTTGGTGTACTGACGTGCTCAGTGCCTGCGCCTAGGAGAGAGAAAGTGTGTATTCTGGGTTGCGTGTCTGGGTGGTTGTGTCTGTGGTCTCTGGGTGACGGGGGAATGGGAGGCAGAGAGCTCCCCAGGGGTTCAGCCTCTTCCCCTTGCCTTGGAGGGGACAGGACTGGGGTTGCTGCAAAGGCTGCTCCAAGGCTTGCTGTTCCAGGCCTGCCAAGGGGGGCTTCCCTCCCTGCCGGAGGTCAGCTGACCCCAGGATTGCCCATTCCGTGCTCTTGGCCCCGTATTCTGACTTAGCTCACTGAACAAGCTGAGACCTTCTCTCTCGGTAGGTCCGCAGTGGGGACCAAGTGGGGCTGCAGGCTGGATGGTCTGAGGCTGCTTTCCTCACTAATTCCCAACCCACACTGCTTCTGCCCCAGGTGCCATCAAGGCCTGGGCACTGAGGCCTAAGAATGATTCTGGGGTGGCCAGGCCCTGTCTGTGGATGTGGGTGCCCCTGCCCTCTCTGTCATGGGGTTGGTATAACCTGCTCCTAGGGCACCTGGGCTGTAGGTGCCAGCCAAAATGCAGCAATCCAGATACAATCTGGGGCCAGCTATTCAGGAGGTGGTTTTTGCCACAAGAGCTTTGGTGGCCTGGTGTTGACACAGCTCAGTAACCTTGGGCCCACATCTCAGTTTCATCATTAGCTATGAAACTGTGACTCCATCCCTGAACCTCAGTTCCCAGCTTTACTTCTTGACAGTGGGGATATGGCTGCCTGTACTGCCAAGTCGGTGCGAGGACTAAAGGCACAGAGTAGGTCCTCAAGCTCTGGTTGCTTTTCCCTCTCCTTTCTGCGCTCAGTCAGGCCTAGAGATGAGCAGAGGACACCAGGGCACAGCTGCTCTTGCTTTGGCTGTGTCCTTGCTTGCTCTTCTGGTCCCTGGGCTTAGGGCAACTTTGGGATCTGAGCAAGCCAGGGGCGGCTTCCTCCACAGCCCTCTAGGGGGCCGCTTGGGTCAGGGTGTTGCTGGGGCTTTGCCTGGGACAGAGCGGGATCAGACTTGCAGCAGCAGAGGCCCGGAAAGCAGGAGACCAGGGCGCCTAGGCAGGCAAGAGGCGCAACTCTCCTGCTCTTCCTGGAGACGGCATCCTAGTGTAGGCCTGGCTACTGCTGCCAACCTCCGCTCATGGGGCTCAGGCTGTCCACTGATCCCTGGTAACCGAGGATTTTTCTACATGAACTATATAAGGCCTGACCTCTTTCTGGGCCTCAGTTTCTCCATCAGGATCTGTATCAGAGAGGGCAAGTGAGATGAGAACCCTGAGGGCTGCAGGGGCACCGGGAGTTACAGGGCTCCGGGGATATCACTGCCCCATCTGGCTATTCCCATGAGCCCCCAAGCATTAAAGAGCTGGCGTTGGAGGCAGATTCATTGGTTCCCAAGGGTGGGTGGAGACTCCTTGGGGAGTCTCTTTATTTGCTGCCTCCCAGGGCCACAGATGCCAGTGGGAGCCTTCCCCCAAGGGAAGGGCTATTAACGGGGCACTGACGGATGAATGGGGTTTTGCCAGCTAGAAACTGGCAGGGACACTGCCGTAGAACAAACAGCAGGTGCAAAGCCACAGAGATGAGGAAGCCACTCTGTGATCAGAAATGGCAGAGTCGCATGTGGCAGGACTGTTGGGTACAGGTAGGGAGAGGACCCTGCAAGTCAAGGGAGGCCAGGGCATGGGGATCGTCATGTGCTGGGCTGAGGAGCTGGAGCTTTTCTCTGTGGGCAGCATGAGCAGCTGGCACTGGCAGAGCTGGGATTCCCATGGGTGGCTCTCTCTGGTAACTGTGTGGCCAAGACTGAAGCCTAAAACCTGCTCTGATGGCAGTGGCCCGGTTGAGTCACAATGTAGACGATGGATGTGAGAGGGCTTGGGAGGGGCCTGTCCTGGTCGAGGGACAGGGAGGTACCTCCTGCCTCTGCTGTTGGCCAGGGTCAGAGCTCAGAGTGTGCAGGGCTGGGCCTCTGGGTGTCCCTCAGACACTCACAGGACACCTGTTCCTCCCCACTTACGAAAGGGCCAGGGCAAGGGCATTGCTGAGGGCCTGGCCTGTCCTCAGGGAGTCTGGACTGTGACTGCAGGCTCTGCCAAATATCCAGTAGATGGAGATGGGCTTTTTAGCTCCAGAAGCTTTGGTGATTCTGGTGATGGAAAGAGCTTTGGATCTAGGTGAGTTTGGGTTTGAGGAGGAGGAGACCCCTTCCAGTTGTTCACTTTGCTTTCCTGGTGTTCCCCTATGGCTCGCCCAGGTCTAAACTATCTAAGAGAAGAGGTTTCTGGGTTTGGAAGAGCTGGATTTAAGTCTTTACCCTGCCTCTCTCAGGGGGTGCACAAATCACTGTCACCTTTCCCCACCCCACCCACTTCACAGGGCTGAGGAGGTCACTGATGTAC
The DNA here is from genome assembly GCA_004363535.1 of Dasyprocta punctata. NCBI lineage: Eukaryota > Metazoa > Chordata > Mammalia > Rodentia > Dasyproctidae > Dasyprocta > Dasyprocta punctata. The sequence continues at coordinate 11,421 of RJWM01006049.1, forward strand.
TGCACTGTGCTGGTCCCTGGATACATTCTTCACCCTTAGCTGGCTCAGAGCTCCCTAGGAGCTAGACAGAGGCCTGGTTTCACTCTGTGCTTGGCGTAACTTGGTGACTGATGAGGAGTGCCAGGAAGAAAGGATGGATGAATGAACCAGTGGGTATAGGTGGATACGTGGGTGGTAGATGGGTGGGCTAAGGAAGGAGGGAGGGAGAGAGGGAAGGAGGGAGGGAAGAAGGGATGGTAAAAAGCAGAGGAAAGAGAAATGATGGATGGAATGGCAGGCAGAAAGGAAGAGAAGAAAGAGCAAAAAGAAAGACAGAAGGAAGGCTTATGAATGGGTGTACAGGTGGAAGAAAAGGAAGAAGGAAAAAAGAGAGGATGGAAGGATGCATGGATGGGTGGATGTATGAATGGAATTAAGGAGGGATAAATGGATGGAAGGGGGGAAGAAGAAGGGAGAGGGAAGAAAAAAGAGGATAGCGGATGAATGAAAACAGAGATAGTTCGGTAGAAGTGTGCATGTGGATCACACGTGAGAGTAGCCTAGGAAAAGGTTTTAAGGATTATACAATGCTCTAAAACAAACAGGATATGAATATATAGTAATGAGCAGCTTAGGTAGGTGTGTTTCTGTGTCCGCGCCTCTTCCCGTCTGTAGCATGCAGTAGCTGGGACCAGATCATCTCTAAAGACTGTTCCCATTCTGTCGATCTGAAATACTGACATTGTCCTTCCATTTTTCCTTTCCCTACCTTCATCCCAGAATGCGGTTTGGAAGATCCACCTAACTCTTGGTTCTCAGAACCCTGCCAAATTGGGCACCATGCCCCATGGTTGTGGTCAATTCAGACAGGGCTGTTCTAGGCCTCCTTGGACTCCCCTCAGGGTCCAGGATGGTCTTCAATGCAAACTAAAGCAGCTGCTGCCTGGGTGCCTCGCGATGCAGGGGGAGGCCTTGGTGCTCCTTCAGCTAACAGACCTGAGCAGGAAGAGAGAGTGACCTCGAAGGGGGCCGTGACTGCCCCGTCTCATTTTTTATAAACAGCAGCTCTGGCAAGCTGAGTCGTCTTTATTAGTTGGGTAACTAAATGGTTCAACCAGTCACCTCCAAATGTCAGCTTCCTATAGTTGTTTGTTCCCCAGTCAGCTAACAGTTCAGTGAGGGTATTTGGTGGGCCCAGGCACCTTCCCTGAGGTGGCCCTGCTGGCCACTGAGACTGAAAGCGTGCATGGTGAAGGAGGAGGTTTTCACCCAGCAGGTCAGGCAGGAGAGCACATCCCTTAAGCCCCAAGGGAGGAATCATGGCGTATCAGCTTGGGTTGTGTTGGAAGAGACCCTGTACAGGTGTCTCCCCCCGGTCTGGCCCTGTGACTGGACCCGACGCAAGGGACCCCAAGTGTCTCCCCTCGGGGTGGGAGGGGCTCCCTCTGACACTGTGTGTTTCTTGCCCACAGTATGTGGCCTTTGCCTCCCTCTTCTTCATCCTGGTCTCCATCACCACCTTCTGCCTGGAGACCCACGAGCGCTTCAACCCCATTGTGAACAAGACGGAGATTGAGAACGTGCGCAACGGTACCCAGGTGCGCTACTACCGGGAAGCGGAGACGGAGGCCTTCCTCACCTACATCGAGGGCGTCTGCGTAGTCTGGTTCACCTTCGAGTTCCTCATGCGTGTCGTCTTCTGCCCCAACAAGGTAGAGTTCATCAAGAACTCGCTCAACATCATTGACTTTGTGGCCATCCTCCCCTTCTACCTGGAGGTGGGCCTAAGTGGCCTGTCCTCCAAGGCCGCCAAGGATGTCCTGGGCTTCCTGCGTGTCGTCCGCTTTGTGCGTATCCTGCGCATATTCAAGCTGACCCGCCACTTTGTGGGTCTGCGGGTCCTGGGCCACACACTCCGCGCCAGCACCAATGAGTTCCTGCTGCTCATTATCTTCCTGGCCCTGGGCGTGCTCATCTTTGCCACCATGATCTACTACGCCGAAAGGATAGGGGCACAGCCCAATGACCCCAGCGCCAGTGAGCACACGCACTTTAAGAACATCCCCATTGGCTTCTGGTGGGCTGTGGTCACCATGACAACACTGGGCTACGGAGACATGTACCCGCAGACGTGGTCCGGCATGTTGGTGGGAGCACTGTGCGCGCTGGCAGGCGTGCTGACCATTGCCATGCCTGTGCCTGTCATCGTGAACAATTTTGGGATGTACTACTCCTTAGCCATGGCTAAGCAGAAACTACCAAAGAAAAAAAAGAAGCATATTCCACGGCCGCCGCAGCTGGGATCTCCCAATTATTGTAAATCGGTCGTAAACTCTCCACACCACAGTACTCAGAGTGACACATGTCCGCTGGCCCAGGAAGAAATTTTAGAAATTAACAGAGCAGGTAGGAAACCTCTTAGAGGCATGTCGATCTGACCTTTCACCTCCACCCCCTGTAGCAATGATTCCAGATTCAGTCAGACTGCTTCCTTAGTTCCGTGGGTGACCCGGGACCCTGCACTCAGTCTCGAGGTGTGGAGCCTGGGGCCCAGGGAAATGCTAGGCGGCCACATTCAGAAGGCACGAGCCTGCTAAAGGAACCTCATTGGCGGCCCTGGGTAAGAAGGTTGATGTGGTTGGTCTCGCAATGTTCCGAAGAGACCACACGCCCGCGAGGTTGCCGAGGACTGTCTTGGCAGGAGCCGGGGGGCTGCTGCTCAGGTGGGCAGGATTCAAGCGTGAGTCCTTGACTCAGGCTACTGACCCAGTGTTGGAGCAGGGTGGGGGCGGGTGTGATCGGAGGTGCCAGACAGCTTTTGATTTGGTCCTTAGCACGGTACTTTTCAGGCTGTGTAGACGGCAGAAATGGTGCGTGGGATCCGGGCAGGAGGGTCCCTGCAAAGGCAGTAGCAAGGATTCTCAGCCCCGGCAGAACCTGACTTCATAGCCGAGTAGAATTCCTGCTCTGATTCCGGCTGCCTAGCTCCAGGTCCTTTCTAGGAGACGCCCCAGCCCGCTGTGACAAGCTTACTTACCCCATAGCATGCCGAACCAACTCATCCTCTACCACCACTCTAGAGTTTAGCAATTATCTTTAGGAACCTGTTGGAGCGACTCTGGCTTTCACGATGTCTGTTTGGGTTGATGGCCCAGTGGGAGTTTCTGGCGACCTTTCTGATGGAAGCGGCTGGTGAGCAAATGACTAGAGGGGGCCACCACCCCGGGCAGCTTAGATGAAAGCGCTACAGACCAGCAACAACCTCCTACTGAAGGTTGCCCCCATGTCCAGCGATAGGGACCGCAGCAGCAATACGAGACATCTCAACCAGTGTTCAACTACTTTCCCGTGAACTCACTGGGGGTCGGGGAGGGGGAGGGGCCCAAGAAACAATACTAGTCACCGTGGGATATATTCTAATATTCCATGGCTAGTGGTTCGTTATGGGACTATCTCAGTTTTATGAGAATCTGCACATAGCACATAAAGTTGATCATGGGGCTCTGGTCCGAAGATATAAAGCCCATAGTCTACCTCTACCCATGGAATACCATCGACTTATTCTGTGGACACAGGGATCTCAAAGAAATGGATGACCCAGAGAAGAATGACAGGACTGAGCTAGGAAAGAGTGCCTGGGTGAACACGAGGTTGATGTGAGAGATTAGATCCATTTAGTCTAGGGAAGACATCCCCGTGCCCACACCCAGCACGTGCCCAGGAGAGCACAGCCCCAGGTGAGAAAGTTTCCCCCTTGGTTCAGGAGCCTCCCTCAGTGGATGACTGATTTCCTGCCCCGTTGCCATGCTCTCTGATGCACCATCCCTTCCCTGTTGTGGTTCCATCCCACGGCTGTGCCAGCCAGAGCGCTACCCGCAAGGCCCAGTTCTGTGCCCATGGGGGCTTTGCAGCCCCTCTGCCCATCACCCTACCTTCCACCTGCAGGATTCCTGTAGGCAGCTGGAGAATGTGGCCAGTGTCCTAGGCTGGGACAGCGGGTGAACAGGGATCTCAGAGGCTGAAACAGGGGGCACAGGTGGGGAGAGCCTCTTGACCAAGTCATGACTGTGATTGAGAAGCCCCTGCCCATGCCCTGCTTTGGATCAGGCAGCCATCTGATCTCAGGAACCACCATTAGGGCAAGGACAGGCCCTGGGGCTCTGGGGGAAGTGCTGCAGAAGCACCTATCGGGGGGCACCACCATCGCACCACGCCCCTTCCAGTGCATCCTCCCAAACGTGTTCTTTCAGGATTGGTGTCCCAAACATGGGGTCCCCAGGCCAGCCCACCAAGGGTGCCCATTCAGTCCAAGTGGGCACAGATTCCTCTGTATGCCTAGGCAGTGACAGTACTGCCCACGTGCTGAGGGGACATGCACGTGCCCCTACACCACACACACACACACACACACACACAAGCACAGGCACACATGTATACACACACAGGAGTACAGTTGTGTGTGCTCAGACATGCATACTAGCTAGGCCCAGGACAACTAAGTCATCTAGGCTCACCAACCCTTCCTTAGACTCAGTTACTCTACCCCTGGCTGCTACCTCACCCTGGCTCCAGGTTTCAGGGACCCAGAGAGTTCTGGTTTGAACAGTCTTATGGCCAAGGAGGCACAAGGATGCCCCAGCTTGTCCTCTGTGGCGGATACCTAGTCCTCCTCCTCCACCTACCCCGCAGCCTTCATGCCCATTCCCAACCCCCTCCCAAGTACTCACTTCCCCTGGTGGTGTCGCTGCTGTCCTGGTGTTCAGTCCACCTTCCTGGCTCAGCCCAGGGACCCTAGTCCCACTCTGAGCCTAGTTCCTCACCAGAACCCTCCTCCCCCACAAGCTGTGTGTGAGACTTGGATGATCTGTCACTGGGAGGGGGTATCCTTCCCACCTCTGCACTGGACTCCCCTGCACTGTCATCTGCTTGTACCTATGCACTGGGTGGGTGTGGGGGCCAGTTAGTGAGAGTCAGGGAGAAGACAGAGGCCAGGAAGGCCTGCGGGATTCTCCAGTCCCACTTCTCAACCCAAGTGCAACGCGCTGAACCCTGAGGGCTCCCCACTCCCCTCCCAAGCCTCCCAGGCTGCTAGCAGCTCCTTCCTTCCCTTCCCCATCCTGGTCACTCTGATAACAGTCTGTGTGTCTGTCCCAGGGATGACCCAGTCTCCTCCTCTGGGATGTGGCATGGTGTCAGTGTGTGAGGGTCTTGTCTTGGGGGCTGTTGAGAGTCTAGTTCTCACCCGGGTGTTGGGCCACAGAGGGAGAGGCCGGGAGAGTACATCCAGGGTGTGCTTGGTGCTGAAAGCCCAGGAGAAGCTGCCTCTCTCTCCAAAAGCCGCCTGCTCTGGGCATCGTGGAGTACTCTCTCTGTCCTGCCATGTCCATTCACGTGTGTCGTGTCCACCTCTGCTCCTCTGCTGTGGGTCAGTCCTTTGTGGTGCAGTGCCCAGGCATACAGGGTCCCATCCTAGGTGAGCAGGGGTGTGGTGTGGAGGGAGGGTGGTGGCTAGGCTTCTTTCCTGCAGCCCAGGCAACAGAGAAGCCCTTCCCTGGGGCTCTGGGCGTCAGCTGCATCCTCTGGGTCATCTTTGGGGTGTGGGTTTCTCCCAGAACAACAGAGCCCAAAGTCCTCTATCACTGCCCGCCCCCTCCTGTCCCTGCTGGGCTGTGGTAGCTGCCCAGGGAGTGGTGCTAGTCCCTGGGGCAGGGCGGGCGGCGGTATGGGGGCAGAGTTAAACAGGCAGGATCCAGCAGCCAGGTGGGGTTGGCAGCTCAGACCCTGAGTGGGGTCCTTGATGTCACTGGTGGGCTGAGGGACACTGCAGAAATGAGCCGAGTACAAGAGCCAGGTACGGGTGTTCTTTTCCATGTTGTTCACATTCTCTTTCTCTCTCTCTCCACTAATCATGTCTCTTTCTCTCCTCGTTTTGTTGCATGACTTGTGTTGGTTCTCGTGATTATGTCTCACAGACCGTTCCCATTTAGCCTGGGATGTTTTCCCCTGACTCCCCAGCTGGGCAGACCTCTGGGGAGGGGAAACCCAAGGATATACCCAGCACCCCCACCCCACCCCAGCATGCGCCCCCCTGGCACCCGCCACTGGTGAGAACAGTAAGTACATTGGCGGTGCCTGAAGATGGGGCAGAAAAGCCAGCCTGCTGGCTGAAGGCCCAGCCACTCAGGTTCTCCTTGCTCCAAAGTTTAAAAAAAAATGACCCTCTTGTGGACGCTCATCTCAGCCCATTTCAAAGCCTGGAAACCATCTGAGATGCTGCCCATGTTCATTCCATTATCACAGGCCTGTGGGTTTAGGGGGGCCTGGGGAAAGGGGGCGGGAACTGAGGCTCCTGGCTGTCATCTCATCCAAAGGCTGGGGCCCAGGCAGGGGACGGGGCGTGGGGTGGAGGGCTCGGGTATGCTTACAGCTGTGGCCCTTTTCACCAGCTCCCCAGGTGAGACAGTTGGCCCCTCCTTGTTTTTCCCACCGGAGTGTGTTTGGGGCTAGGCGTCCCAGTTCCTGAGAGCACCCCCAATCGCACAAAAACCGACATAGTCCATCATAGTCCCCTCGTCAGAGGTCAGGGCTGGGAGAAAGAAGCAGGCCCAGGAGCAGCCTGAACCCACTTGTCAGACAGCCCTGATGGCTGCTCCTTGTCCCTGCACCTTCGGGGAAAAATCAGCCCAACTTTGGGCTCTTTAAAGTTTTGAGAGCCCTGGGGCAGGGATTTGGGGACAGAGCCAGAGGAGGGGTCTCAGGCTGCACGTCTGTGAAGGCAGAGGCAGAGAGAGGCAGCCACCTTTGACCCCTCCCCTGGACGAGCACTGCAGGCTTGGACACCTCCTCTGACAGCTGATGGCCAAGAAAGAGATGGCAAGGCCTCACTCCCCTCCCGGCCAGATGCTCCTGGGAGGCCCGCTGCTTTCCCCCAGGGGAAAAATCACGCAGGGCGCTGTGGGTCCTAACACCCCCACCCTCAGCCCATTCACGGCCATGCCATTCCCAGCCCAGACACCCTTGGGGGGGAGGCCCCCGAGGCCTGTCTCTGAGCACACATGTGCCGCCAAACTCACCCCCTCACACTAGGCAGCCCCCAGCCCCTGTCACGTGGTGTCAGAGTTTCCTTGGTAACTGGCCTTTCTGGTTCAGAGCAATCGGGGAGCGAAGCCCCTGGGATTTGTCAAGAAACGCACTGTACATGAAATGCTTTGCCATCTTGTACGAGAGACTTTTTTTTTTTAAGTTCCAAAATTATGATGGGATTTTTTGGATTTGCTTTACGAATAAATCTGATTGGTCCATTTCTCTTTTGACTGACTGCCTCTTTGTAGTGACACAATATGTACACGGGTGTCGATCCCACCCACGTGCACGCCGAGTGTGTGCACGCAGGGAAGGATCACTCCTTCGTGCAGTTACTGATGTGAGCAGGGTCACGGGAGTGTCAGGTCAGGCGGCAAGCGTTGCCAGCTTCCCCACTTCGAGGCAGCGCCTCCCCTACTCTGGCGGCCCATGTTGGTTTCCTGCTTCCACAAAGGGCCCGCCCTTGAGGCTCACCCTAGGTGCACTGTTTGAACTGGATCCACTGGCCAGGGAGATTCTGTCGTGAGGGCAGAGAACTTGGGCCTACTCCCCAAGAGTGATGGGGTGGGGGCAAAGCCAGTCAGAGCCACCTCTGCCAGCCCGAGGCCTCCCTGGCTCTGCTACTGGAATTGGCAGCCACAGGGCTCTTTGCTCTGGCCACACTTTGCCCCCTCTCCCCCCGGCCCCCCGTCAAAGATGGCCCAGACTTCCTCCCAGGTTCCTTCGCAGGCTACCACGAATTTTCCCCACCTTAGTCCATCAACTGCTGTTGTCTTCTGCACATCCATTTGCTCTGCTTTGCTGGGGACACTGACGGGAGACAGGAATGGGAGCCCTTCCCACATCCCTGTCCCCCCGTCACAGCCTCATGCCTACATCCCTGTTGTGGCTGTGCAAGCTGACCAGGCCCACTGGGGAAGAGCCTGGCTTGGCGTGTGTGGGAAGCCAGATGGACTGAGTGCTGGCTTTGTGTGGAGATGGAGCACATGAAGGAGCCAAGCTGGTGTGTGCAGGGGACGGAGTAAAGTGTGTGACCAGGACTAGTGTGCAGGAGAACAGGGCAGACCAGTCAGACTGGGTCCCTGTGGGGACAGAGTTGAAACGTGACCAGGTCTTCTCAGTACAGGGGATGGGGAGTCAGGGTGACCAGTTGGATCCTCATGGGATCAGAGCAGAGGGTGTGAACAGGCCTAGACTGAATGGGAGACAGAGCTACAAAGTGACAAGATGGGGTCCTTGCGGGGACAGAGCAGAAGATGTGACCAAGCCTAGTCTACTTGGCAAATGAAACACCAGAATAGCAGCTGAGTCCATCCGGAGTGGTGGGGGCAGGCCGAGCCATCCCTTGTTGGGGGTGACAGCCGCATGAATCCAGATCGGATGGGATCCAAATGGGGGTGGAGTGGAGTGGATCGGATGAGGTCTGGAGTCAGTGGGGGAAGCACGAGTGATGCCTGGGTGTCGATGGGCAGCCAGACTCTGGTCAGCTGCAAGGGGGGTCTGGAAGGCCCTCTCTGGACTGGAGCATTTCTGCGTGTCTGTCTGTCTCTCCCTGAGCTCTGTGTCTGGCCCTTTCCCCATGACTGCATCCACACCATCCTGTCTCATCAGCCCCGCCTTGGGCTTTGGGCCTGGCCCCCTGTGCACATGCTGGGCCCGTCACCAACTCATCTTTTTGCAAACTTTGAGCAAACCCAGGAGTCCCTCCCCTCCCTGCATTGTGGGTAGCCGGGAGGCTGCTGGAATGAGCTGAGGCCCCCCCACCAAGTCTTGCACCCTCCTCCGTAGCCCGCCGCTTTGCCATCCTTGGGACGGGCTACCCTTTGCCAAAGCCCCACCTCCGGCCTGTCCCCCCTCTCACTAAACAGTTTTCAGTGTCTCAATAGCTTCTGCTTATATGTTTGAAGATTCCAAACTGAATGGGGAGGTGGCGAAGGCCGCGCTGGCGAACGAAGACTGCCCCCACATAGACCAGGCCCTCACTCCTGATGAGGGCCTGCCCTTTACGCGCTCGGGCACCCGCGAGAGATACGGACCCTGCTTCCTCTTATCAACCGGGGAGTACGCGTGCCCACCTGGTGGAGGAATGAGAAAGGGTATGTAGAGGAAGCTGGAGCTCCGTGCATCGGCTGGGCCGCCTCGCGCTCCTGCAGATGGGTGGGCGGGGTGGCGGGGGAGGGGTGCTGGGGGCAGGCAGGCACAGGAAGGTGGGCAAGGATGGAGGGAGTCCCGCAGGGTTGGCCCCTGGAGGTCTGAGTCCCTTTTCCCCAGTGGGGATTCAGGCTGGCAGAGCAAAACTGAGGTCCAGGAAGCAGTGGGTTGGCATTGAGCTAGGGTGGTAGAAAGAGGCTTGGCACAGGCTGGCAGATTATGGGCCACAACCCCAAGGCAAGGGCACCCGGGGAAGCAGGAGGAGCCTCTTGCAGGCTGCTTCAGGAGGGGCAGGGCAGTTCCAGGAGGCAACATGATCTCTCCTCTCCCCTGGCTGAGGAGGGTAGTGGGTGGGTGGGCATGACTTGGTCAGGACCTGTGAGCTTAGCAACCCAAGATCCGTATTACAGAAGAGGCATCCTTCAGAGAGTGTCAACAGGCTAGTGAGAGGGGAAGCTTCAGGGTTTGGGGACAAGGCCACTGTCCTTGCAGAGCTAAGATGTGTGCCCGGATAGTAGCAGATAGACAGCTTGCCAAGAGAAGGCGGGCAAGAGAATGTGTGCTATACTTTAGATACCCAGTGTTCCCTGGCCACTGCCCCAGTATGGTGAGTGCCCCCTTGTGGTTGGCAAGGGCTGAGACCACAGGTGGCCCCTGTGGGAGGTCTCCTTGTGCGGTAGTCAGAACTTTGGGCTGACCCTGCTGGAAAGAGAGTTCTAGTGGTTGGCAAGGGCTGAGACCACAGGTGGCCCCTGTGGGAGGTCTCCTTGTGCGGTAGTCAGAACTTTGGGCTGACCCTGCTAGAAAGAGAGTTCTAGTAGAGCTTGAGCATGGGCTGGGGAGAGGCTTGGGAGTGTCCAGAGTGCCCCGGGCCTGGAAGATGGGCCAACCTTTCTCGGTGTAGTGGTCTGGCTGGGCAGCTCGTGCATGTCTGGAGCGCCTCACATGCGCACATCGATGCTTGCTGGTAGGGGGCACAGGCTGGGTCAGATAAGTACTCGGATTTTTGAGAGCAACAGATGGTGTAGCCTGTGGCCATTGTTAACTGCTTCAGTGTTTGAAGCGGCTAAACCAGATGCTAGGAGAAAACAGACTTCAGAATCAAATGCAAACCTAGAAGAGGAAAGGCAACCTACACTGAGACAAAGTCCTTTGGGTCACTAGTGCTTAGTTGTGCCCACCTGATCTAGGCTGGCTCCTGCTTCCTTGCTCTGTCTGGAGCTCCCCAGGACCTTGGCGCAGTGTACCATTCCCCGCATGGTGCTGCATGGCAGAGGGCTGCCAGCCTTGGGGAGGGCTGCCATCCTTGGCGCCATCCATGGATGGGCCTGCTGCTCCCCTTTGCAAGTGGCTTTTTCCCATGTGGAGACTCTAGAAGGCCCAGGAGCAGGGGCCACCCTGGAGAGGGGCAGGGAGACCCTTCTCAGGGGCTGCACATTGCCCAGCAAAGTCTCATGGCTGCCTTTCTCCTTCATCTTGAATGTTGGATCAGTTGGTATGGCCTAGAAGAGCAGACAGGAGTCTGTCCTGTGCTTCCAGAAGCCCAGGGAATGTGGGACAAAGGCAGCCCATCTCTCTGTAGTAGCCAGAGTCCAGCAGCAACCACTGTCCACAGGTGATATCCATTACCCCATCCTATCCTGGCTTAGGTGCTCAGAGTCTCTGGGAGGTGCCAAGGGTGCAGGCCTCTCCAGAGCCCTAAGAGCCGCTGAGGACTTTTCCGGGGGTGATTCCGACCCATAAGCCTGGCAGGTGTTGGAGACCATGCGGAGAGCAGGACAAGTAGGGACTCCACCCGTTCCCCCAGCAGGGACAGAAAGAGGCTGCTAGGCTGGCTCACTGCATGGGAAACAAGCCAGCTGGAGAAGAACCTGCCTGCCTCTGCATGCGGCTGTTCTGTCTTTCCTCTTCCTTCCTTAAAAACTAAGTACCAAGCGGGATGGGAAAGCCAAGAAGAGAAGCTCAAGTGTTAATTGTATTCTTTACATACAGATCTTTGCAAAGAAAGCCCTGTCATTGCTAAGTATATGCCGACAGAGGCTGTGAGAGTGACTTGACCAGGCGGCTTGGCCGAGGACACTGGTGGCTATTAAGCATCTGGGTGGACCTGCAGCCCCTCCTCACCCTCGGACAGAGTAATTCACGCCATGCAGGTTTGCCGGACGAGTCCGAGTGGCACAGGCATTGTACTAGGACGGACGTAGCTTTTTCTACGGCCAAATGGTAACTGACCGTAGAGGATTTCTTTTTCTTCTTTTCATTTTTTAAAAATTTTATTTTATTGGGAAAGGGGGGGCGGAGGGGTTCCTTAGCATGACTTGCATGAAGTTAAACAGAAAATCCAGCAAATCCAACCCACCAACCCCCTGCAACTGTATGATTACCGTAAACAACGATAATGAAAAGAAAAAGCAAAAGTCCCATATTTTCTTTCAGAGCTCTTTACTTTTACACACATTGGTGGAGCCCAACTGTAACAGCAATCGATGGTAGAAACCTGTACATTTCCGGAAGTGGGGGTGGGGTGGGCTGGGGAGGAAAAAGATGGAGATGGGGAAAGGATTGCTTCCATGTTTGTACGCAAGATGGAGAGTAAAGGTTCCGAAAAGGGCAGTCGGTCAGTCATCGGTCATATTGACCTCACCTTCATAGTTCATCTCTCACGCGGAAACCAAGAACTTTGCTTCACATAGAATTGTGGAAACTCACACTGCCGTCTTCTTCTGTTTGGCATGCTTGTGACCCAGCAGACGTCTCCCCAAGACCCTGACAGCCACTAGTCTAGGTTGATTCTCTCATCTTACCGGTGTGTAGATTCAGTGTGACCAACTTTCATAACAAATTGTTCATAGTAAATAATCAGCACCGTATGGATTTTCCAAGTGTTATTTTAAAACCAGGATGTAGAGCACCAAAAGTTCAGGACCACAGGAGGGGCGCCCTCCTCCACTTTTACCAAGGCACAACCTGGCACTGTATGCAATTTAGTACTTCAGAGTTAAAACTGCATGCCCAATGTTATGCAAAGCGATTTGAGCATGAAATAAATTTTGTATCATGGTTTCTGTATAGTCTAAAGCAGATTTGTTTTCCTGAAGCAATCGGAGGTTTGCAGAGACACGCTTCTGCATCTCGAATAAATATAGTATTTTCCCAACAGAAACAGAGGACAGTAGCTTGGCTTTGGTCTGATTCTAAAATTAGTTGGGGGGGGAAGGATGATATTTTTGAAAAAACACACTCTTGGGTTGAAAAAAATGCAACATCTCGAGCTTTCACTGCAGCTCACATTTCCTGGAAAGAGAGCAACGATGCTTTAGCTCAACAATCTCCCCTCCCTGGGCCCTGGCCCCAGAAATAAAAAGCTGACTTTTGAGATGAAGCACGGATTTGGGTTTTTATTGCCTCCAGGCAGTGTCGCGAGTCTCTTCTGGGCTTCTGGTCTGCTGTGGCTGGGCTGGGGTAAGCGGCTGACTATGGCTACTGCCCCTGCCAACCCAACAGAGGACAGCCAGGTCCTAAGGAGGAAGCTGGCCTTTCCAGGTTGGTTGGGCAGGATGGCCCATTGTATTGCACATCCTGTTGGACTGGGGGAGGGAGGCAACTCTTAGGAGGCACAGGGGGTCCAAAGACCTGCTGTAAGACCAGCACACCCTCTGGGGTCCACCTGGCATGGGCATTTCTCTGTGCACCAGGTTATATTGATGAACCTTTGAATCTGGCCATGTCAGAGCATCCAGTCCCCCTGTGCAGACCATGGTCGTCTCCCTGTGAGGGTCACTGTTTAATCCGATAGACCCAGAGGCAGAGGTCTACCTGCCAGTTTGGGTCCCCCAGCCAACTGTACCTTTGCAGGTCCAACCCAGTAGACCACCTCACTGAATACCCTCTCTCTGCAGGCATCTTGGAAGCACAGTCCTCCCCTAGGGATTTTGACTTGTTCTGGTTTTTCACTTGGTTGTGGTGGAGGGGCAGAGTAGAGGAGCCAATTCATTTCTTACCCATCAGAAGTTCCAGGGATGTTCAGGTAGAAAAAGTCCCCAAGAGTCATGGTAGTCAACCTCTGATCACTTTATAGATGAGGAAATGAGGCCCAGGGAGGGGAGTTATCTACCCAGGGCTGAAAACAAGTGGGTATCAATCCTCCAGATTTTAGTTCCCTTATACCTCCCAGCATGGCCTGAGTCAATGATCCTATGGGTAGGTGGGAGGCTTAAAGTGTGTGCTGAATTTTCATTTACCAGTTTTTCATCCCCTCTAAGCATCTGCCTTAATTTTCTAGTGTGGTGTAAAGTCCAAGGACCAAGGGGTTGGTGTTGGTGGAGCCTCTGCCCAGGGTTACACAGCTTTCAGGCTAAACAACCATTCCTAAGTCTCATGATGTGCAAACTAAGCAGCCTTGGCTGCTGCAGGGAGGGTAATGCTTATGCTACCCAGGGATCCACCAGTAAGAAGAGCCTCTGGTGAACAACACAAAGCCATCTGGCATCTGGTTTTCAGGGACATGGGAGCTAACAGGAAAAGGGAATTAACAAACAGTGAGCATCTACTATGTGGGGGGCATCTTACAAACCGTGTCAAATGATAGCTTGGAACAATTTGATAGCCCCATTTTAGAGGAAAAAAAACAGGTGCAGAGGCAGCCAATGAATGATGAAGTCAAGATTTTAACTTAGGTAGCTTTTGACTCCAGAGCTCAGGCTAAGCTGTCTCATGGTAATCGAGGGTTTCCTGGGGCTGACCCTTAGAGGCAGAACTGACAGAAATACTAGAGTTGCTGGACCTAAGTCCCAGGTCCTTCGGGACTTGGCTTCATATCTTCTTTCATGAAGTACCACAGGTATGGCAGAAGGGGCCAGTTTCAAGTCCCTGCCCATCCCACACAGCTGGCCCATCTCTTTCTCCTGGTGAAGTGCCCCTTTGCCCTAAGAATGGAATGTAAGCTCCTCAGCTGGTAGGCTTCTCCAACCTCTGCTCTCCTCGTGCCCACCTCCCTCTGCGTCAGCCACTCTGAGACTCTGAAAGTGCAGCAGCTGCATGTTTGTGCCTTAGGACTTGGGACACTTTCCCTCTAACAACTCTTCCACTTTCCCGGTAACTTCAATTGATCACTTAGTCCCTTCAATCAGAAGTGGAGGATTCCTTGGGCATGGTGGGAAGGCTTTAGTCTGGACTCCTATGCACCATTTCATCTAAGCTTGGTCGGATGGCCCTCAACTCACTGGGCTGTGGGCAGGGGGTGTGAAGGGCAGATGGGGTATGTGTGGTCAGGAGGGTAGGCGAGACGGAAATAGCCTATCAACAGCCAGGACATGCCGGTCCTTCAACAATCACCCCAGGGGCCAGGCCAAAGGCCTATGAGCACACGGAGGCTGCTCCTCTTCTGTTCCCTTTCTTTTTTCTCATGGAGGAGAAACAGGAAGGCTAATTTACTTAGTTGATCATAAGAAATAATTTTCCAAGTTAGCTCCTATGGCTCAGTAGCTAAGCAAGTGGATGACCACCATTCGCATAGCTATGATATCCACAGCATAGCTCTCATGTATTGGTAGGCTGGATAAAACAGAAGCTTGGTGAAGATGAGAGAATCACAGAGACCACTCATTTAACCTCTCCACTTCATGGTGATGTTGACCCTACGGGTATACAGATGAACTCATCCATTTACCTGTTTTTTGGTACCGGGCGTCAAACTCATGACCTCACACTTACCAGGCAGGTGCTGTGCTGCTGAGCTGTATCCCTGGCCCCCTCACTCACTTACTTTTATTGGCCACTTGGTAAAGGGTTCTAGAATTGATCAAGACCTTGGTCCTGTGCTCTGAGAGAGATCACTGTCTAGTAAGAATGGGGACGTGGACATTTACAAAGTCTGAGAAGGATGCAATACCAATCAAATAACTCAGGAGAAAAAATCTAGGAGACACTTTTCAACACCTCTTTACTCATCATGTGGCAAGTGCTTTCAGACATTCACCATTGCCAATGGAAGTGACCTGGGGAAAGCCCTTCTGCAGATGTTGCTGCCGAGAAGGGTGGAATGGAAGAGCCTGATGTGACGGAGTGGTCTATGGTGTCTCCTAGTGCCCACAGCCATTCGTTCTCACATGTATGGACTATCTGTGCTCTGCTGTTCATGAAGGATCTGACTCAGTTCCAAGAGGATGAGGTTCTAGATCAAAGGGCTGGGAAGGAGCCCAAGACACTTCTTTCTGATGCTCACAGGGTGGTCTTGGGAGAAATATTGGGATTTAGCAGCAGAGAACTTGTAGCTTTGGTTTCTTCCAGTAGGAGCTGGAAGAGGTAGGAGGGAGCTCTGCACTGCAATCTTGTGGGAAAGATTGTGGTGGTTCCTTGTAAGCAAAAACTCTTGCCTATGAGGTAGGGTCTGGGTGCTGTCCCATGGGGATTGCTTCCTGCCCTGATGGATCCAGAACACGTCCTGTAGGAGAGTGGGTGGCAGCCAGGAACTGTGGGCTTGCTCCAGTATGGATCACCTCTGTGCTATCCAAGTGTTCTGTCTCTGTGGGAGTGGTTACTTTGGCAAGATCAGCTCTGAGTGCAGAGGCTGCACTGACTCCTGCTGGTTCTTGGCTCTGCTAGTTATCGCCACTGTATTTCTAGAGTGCAATACTGGAAGCAGGACTCCATGCACTGGTGTTCAAGGTCTGCCCATGGATGTGAGTGGGCCCTAGGTTCAGGCCGGGGGAGCTTGGGCTTGTCCTTACCCATATTCTCTTAAACTGAATCCCCTTCTAGCCCCAGGGTTATTCTCTATCCCACCCTTATCTAGCAGGGCCCAGGCAGGGTCACTTTTAGTCATGACCCAGGACCAGGAGTGAGTTATATACCCTTAAAATGGCCCCTTCCCACACGAGCAGTGAAAATGTTGGAAAAATTCAGTAATTTTAAAAACATTCTCAAGGAACCTCTTGTCAAACGAAAGCCCAATATGTACTATATGGATAAAAGTGAGGCTGCTTTGCATAAAGTGGAGTTGGGCGAGCCAGTCCTTTGTCTACTCAGTCTCCCTTCCCCCTAGTCCACGAGAGGACCACTGATCCTCAGTAGACTCCAGGGCTCTGAAGAATGCAGGAGAAAACCACTAGGCTAGATGGAGATGAAAGGTCCTCAGGCTCGGATATCTGAGGACTCTGTCATTTCTCAAAGGCACTGGAGCCTAGCTATCGCAGACCCAAACTCAGAAACCGTACAGCTTGGCCATTATAGTCACACAGCCTGGCTCCACGGTCCTCTCTGGCTTAGGGGAAGACTTAAGTCTTCCAAAGAGTTTCACAGGTTCTAAAATCCTTTGTGTCTCAGGGCTCTCTTGCCAGAAGTCTTGGGGTTTTTTCCCAGTTATTCATTTCACTCCCTCACATCTCTACTCCAGAGCCTTCTCTTTTAACCCTAGTCACCAAAGGTCAAAAGTCTTCCTTCCTTCCTTCTCTTCCTTCCTTCCTTCTCTCCTTCCTTCCTTCCTTCCTTCCCTTCCGTTCCCTTCTGGTCCCTTCCCTTCCTTCCCTCTCAAGTCTCCAGGAGGAGAACCTGAAATCCCTGAACACACAAGCTGCCTGCTCTGGGTCCTGAGAATAATACCTAAGGACAGGCTTGGGGCTGCCAGAGCCCTGTGTTTTGCAGACTAAAGGCTGCTGAACTGAAACCACCATGGGGCTAGAGCTGGGTTTTCTGTCTCTACCAGCTGGGGTGAGGCTGGAGGCTTCCTGCTGGAGTGTGTTTTCCACGTCCTTTGGTGCAGACCTAACCCCTCACTACCTCGCTGAATAGAAAAGGACGTCTCCTTGAGCCCAGACATGGGCAAGCAGTTGCCCATAGTTGGCTCAGGCCAACCTCAGAGCCCAACACAGCGAGTCTCCGGGAAAAATTCTGGTGGCAAAAGCCACTTTATTAAAGGTTCTCTATCAAAGTCCCTCATTTCTGGATTCGTCAGGTTGGCTTTGCGTTGAAATTTCTGTCTCTCCTTCCAGTTGCTCTTCATCCAATGCTTCCTGAGATTCGGTGTCCTCAGTGGCGTTTGAGGGATGATATGTGACACTGAGATTCTTGCCCAGAGCAGGCTGTCCTGGTAGCTGACAGAGGGCGAGGGAGTGGCCGGCCCCACAGCCCACAAGGAGTCCTCGTGCTGACCATGGGACTTGCACAGGCTTCGGAGCCCAGACGTTGGCTTCAGTGCCGTCGCCGCACATGCCATGCTCATTCCAGCCCCAGGAGTAACATGCCCCACCTGTGGAGGAGAGGGAGACACTGTAGAGCGGTCCTGGGGAACAGGGTGGGAAAATACCCCAAAAGTGCAGGCTCCATCATAGACCCCAGTTCACACGGGAAGAAACCACAGCTCAGTGGTACTTGAAGGCATGCTAACTGTCCCTTCCTGTCCCCATGTCTGCCGTTGTTCCCTGATGTTCTGTTCCCACCACCCCATAACTGTCCATGCTCTAAACCTAGCTTTCCTCCTTGGCCCTTCACTCGTGGTCACCGTGACACGCAATCCATCACCAAGGCCTGAGAACTCTGTCTCCAGGAAGATCTCAAAATTTTCCTAGGTCTGTCCATCCGCACTTTCATCACCCTGATCCAGACAACCATTTCCTCCGGCCTGGGCCACACCAACAGCCAGCTAGCTAACGTGGCTGCTCACCGTCCACTTCGATCTTCAGAGGGATCTCTGACAACTGCAAACCTGATCACATATTGCCTCCCTGCTTATGACCAACGCTTCAACGACTTTCCATGGTAGTTAGGGAGGCATTTCCCTGGCCTAGGATCTCACTCCTGTCTTGTTCTCACCTTGCACAACTCTTCTCCACCTTCTCTCTCACTGCGTCCCCAAACTCTGGCTTCTTTTGGTTCAAGTGTGCCCTGAAAGGCCTTCCTTCTCTAAAACTCCCAGCTTCTAGGGGTTCTAGACCTCCTTTACTCCTGTCTAAATGTCACTCAGAGGCCAGGTACCCTGGCCACACATTCTTGCTAGGCTCCTGTTGTTTTCCCTCGGGAAGATCATACACGTTGTGGCAATGTATGATCTATTTGGTGACCTTTTACTCTCCCCTCCTCGGTAGCCTATGCTCTGAGGGAAGAAGCATGTGCATTTTATTGTTCATTCTGTCTCCAACACAGTGCCTGGAGCTCAGTAAGAAAAGGACCTTACTGTTGGCTAGATAAAAGGAATGAACAAATGCACAGTCACACAGCCAGAAAGTGGCCAGGCCAGGACTCACGCCCAGGTCATACGACAGCCCACATCATACCCTCCTCCTAGGTCTTTGACCTCCTCCTAGGGGCCAAGCTCCCTCACATTCTTCCGTGGTTGCTTTAACAGTTTCTTTTGGATATAAAAATAATATAACTTCATGCCAAGACAAAGAAAAAATGGAAAACAGGATGAGTGCAAAGAAAAGCAGACTAAACTGGGCATGGTGGTGCACACCTGTAATCCCAGCACTCAGAAGGCTGAGGCAGGAGGATCACTGCAACTTTGAGACCAGCCTGTGCTACAAAGTGAGCTCAAGGCCAGCCTGAACTGCATAGTGAGACCCTGTCTCAAAAAAAAAAAAAAAAAAAAAAAGAAAGAAAGAAAGAAAGAAAGAAAGAAAAAGAAAAGCAGACCAGCAGAATCTTGCCCACTACTGCGACTATCTTGTATATCTCTTTCAACCTTTAACTTGTAAAACATGTAAATATTTAAATATTTGTGTATATTTTTGTCCTGCTTGTATCCATTAATAGTACAACCCAAACATTTCTCCATGGAGTTGTGAGTTATTAAAAAAGTAAATTAAAAATAATTTACTTGAAATTCTAAAATGGCTCAAAATGTAGAAAGGTACTGAAAGTGATTTAAGAGAAACATGCATATCCTCACCTAAATTAAGAACACTGACATTAATTTTTTTTAATTTTAAAATGAAAAAAATAAAAATGATACAGAATTCCAAAACAAAATAATAGATTAACAATGGTTAATATATTGCATATTATTATCTTCAAAGTAATTGCTCAGATTACAAGATATAGACAGGAAAAAATGATCAAACAATGAAAGCACAAACTGTTCTTTTTGATGAATAGAGAGATTAGTAGTATAATTACCTATCTTCTGTATATCCCTTCTTTCTTTGCTTTTTTTCCCCATCCCAGTTGTTCTTTCCTTTTGAGTAGTTTCTTCCCATTTCATCTTCACGATAGCTATTTCACATTTTGGATTTTATTTACTCTTTCAGTTTTTTATATTAGGGAGACAATACAATGTTCACACATGCAAGTCTACTTTATTTCACCTATGAGTATGGTCTCAAGTTGTATTCATTTACCTATAAAAGCCTCGAGTTTATCCTTTTTTGTAGCTGAACAGTACTCCAGACATGGATATTTTTCTGTATTTGTTTCAAATTTTCCTTTAAAAAAGTCATAAAGTTTAAGCCCTGCATCTCACTCTTGCTCTTCCATCCCTCTCTCCTTTCCAGAAGCAACCACTATTTTGAGGGTGGTATACATTATTTGTAGTTTTCTACATGTATTTCCTTAAAGATGATGTAATTTTTTTTTGGTTTAAAGATTTAAGAAAGTACTATCATTCAAATGTACATCTTTTTTGTTACTTGGTCTTTAGACTCATTGTACTCCCAGTACTGAGGAGGCCGAGGGAGGAGGATCGCTGTGAGCTCCAGGCCAGCCTGTACTACAGTGAGAACCTGTCTCAAAAAACAAAACAAAACAAAACAAAACAAGAAAGAAAGAAAAATTTATCTGAGCTGATAGTCACAGATTTAGTTCATTCATTTTAACTGTGCAAAGTGGCTCCTTCTGTAAAACTATATTCCCAAGTTCTTTAATAACATGGTGGTGCATACCTTTAATCCCAGCACTTGGGAGACTCAGGCAGAAGGATCATTGTGAATTCAAAACCAGCCTGGGCTACAAAGTGAGTTCAAGGCCAGCCTGAACTGCTGAGTGAGACCCTATCTCAAAAAATAGGGCTGAGGATTTAGCTCAGTGGCCTAAGCGCCTGCCTGGCAGGCATGAGGTTGTGAGTTTGATCCCAGAACCAAAAAAAAAAAAAAAAAAAAAAAACAAGTATCAATGCTACTGCATGATGCAATGTTATGTCAAATATAATAATCTTACACAACAACAATTCTAATATGGTTGCTATTATAAATAGCATTATGACGAACATCTTTGACGACGTCTCCTGGGAGAAGAAAATGGTTTTTCTGTGCAGGGTGATCCCCAGAAGTGTCCCAGAGTCAGGGGCATCACACAGTTAATTTTACTCAATATGCCCAATGAGCACCCCAAAGTGGCTGCAGTCATTTACACCCCCAGTGGCAATGGATGGGAACTTGTTTCTCTGTATCTTTGTCTTTAGACACTGGCTAGTCTGGTAAGTACATTTAATTAGTTTGCATTTCCCTATTGGTCAGATGGAGCGCAGCTTTATATTTATCGGTTGCGTCTGTCTTCTATGGACTGCCTATTTACATTCTTTGCCCGTCTTACTCTTGGGTTATTTGCCTTTTTCTTATTGATTCATAAGTTTTCTTTGCGTGTTTTGTTTATATAATTTCCCCTTGCTATAGCAAGCATCTTCTCCCAGAAGCCTGTGATGTCTCTACACTTTCCTGATCTTTTGTTATACAAATTTATTTATAATGGCTGTCTAATTGCACATTATGAAGATTAAACAATTTACTTAACCTGTTTCCTATTATCAGATACTTAGGCTGTTTCTAATTTTTCATTATTTTGTATAGCATTGCTATGAACATCTTTATGTATGAATCTTTGTTGCTCTAATTATTTTCTCAAATTAGATTCTTAGAATGAGAATTCTTGGTCAAAGGGTATAGACATTATCGAGGCTCCCAAGTACTATTCTGAGTGCAGCCAGAATACTTTTCAGAAAAGCCACCTGAATTTGAACAGCAGTCTTGCTCTTGCATTGCCAATATTATATAATATTTAAAGATCTTTGGCTATTTTACTTTGTATTTTAGCACTGAAATTGAAAGATAATTCTGTTACTCAGTATTTGTATTTCCTCTTTTGTGTATTGTGTGTTTCATATTCTTTCTCCTGTTAGCATG
This sequence comes from Dasyprocta punctata, assembly GCA_004363535.1. Taxonomy (NCBI): domain Eukaryota; kingdom Metazoa; phylum Chordata; class Mammalia; order Rodentia; family Dasyproctidae; genus Dasyprocta; species Dasyprocta punctata. Next base: position 32,741 of record RJWM01006049.1, read on the forward strand.
AAGGAGTTTATGCGGTCAGACCCCAGAGCCAGATGACTTGGGTTCAAATCCCAGTTCTAACACTTACTAGCTGTGTCCCTGCAAACACTACAAGCTCTCTGTGCCTCAGTTTCTTCATCTGTTCATTAAATGAGGACACTATTTTTCTCATAGTGTTGTTTCCCAGGACAGATTAAATGAGTAAATGTGTGTAAAATATGTAGAACATTACTTGACACGAAGTATTACATAAATATTTACTATTAACAGTTTTGTTGTTTTAAAGATTTTTTAAAGGCAATTAATCCCTTCTCTGTCATATTTGGCATGAATTTTTTTCCTCAGTTTGACCTGGAACTTTGTTTTAGATATTCCGATACATATCTGTTTGTAATTTTATGGAGTAAAATTGTTGACGTTTTTTAATGCTCAGTTTCTCCCATTGCTTTTTTTTTTTTAATATTTTTATTTTGGTACTGGGGATCAACCTCACAACCTGGCACCTGCCAGGCAGGCGCTTTCACCACTGAGTTAAATTCCTGGCTTTCTCATTGCTTTTAAGAGTTGAAACTTTCTCTCTGTCCAGATTGGAAAATATTCTTTTTGATTTTCCAATGATTTGAATTTCTAAATGTTTACAGTTAACCAATTACCTACCAAAAATTTTGTTTTGCAGACCACACTTGAGGAGAGGGTGGCTGGCTGGGTCCAGAGATTACCCTGCCCATTCCTTTTCCTTGGCCAAAAGCTCGAGTTTGGGGAAACACAGATGTCTGCATGTTTGGCGGGAAAAAGAGGAAACGCACACAGAGAGGATGAGCCCAAGGCCCATCTCCTGCAGCCAGGCAGGCGCGTGGGCCAGGGTAGGGAGAGTGAAGAAGCCTTGGTACCTTTGGGCTCAGTATGGCCCCTGGCGTGGGCTTTGTGCCCGGCCCTGGTGAGTGGCACAGCTGACTGACAGCAGGGATGGAGGTGGGAGGAAGGCAGAGCTGACCTCCCAGCAGGACGCCACATAACAGGCAGCCGGCTGGTCCTGCTTCTCCTGCCAGAGGAAACTGCTCTAAAGAAGCCACGCTCAGGGCCAGGGTAGGTGGAGGCCCGAGGTCAGGACCTTCATGCCCACGGGGTGGAGAAGCTTGGCAAAGGCCCAGACATCACTTCCCTAATATCGCCAAAGCAAGCTCACTCAGGGTTATGTGCTTTATATGCATTAATTCCAACAACCCTGTGAGGCAGCCTCATTTGGTAGATGATTTACAGTTTAAAGATGGTTCTTGAACCCGGGTAGCACGACTCCAGAATGAGCTACACTTTGCATGTTAGACACCAGGCTTTGCCCCACTTATTCTAGGGCTAGTAGGAAATATTTTAGGTTTGAAGGCCACATTACGTCTCCATTACATACTCTTTGTTTTACAACCCTTTAAAAGTGACCGTTAGCTTATATTATTCAGAAACAGACCACAAGTCAGAGTCGGTCATGGTTTGCTGACCCCAGGTATGTGCCTGTGGACCAAGCTGGGCTGTCCTGGCTCCCCTCACCATACAGCAGTGAAATAAAGGCACTTAGGTCCAATTACCTCACCTTTTCCAACAGGATTAATGCTGGAGTCCAGTGCCTGACACCTGGTGACAGCTCGTATCCACGTGGGACGTAGACCACTGGGAGGGGAAGAAAAAGCAAGGGAGCCACACCCATGGCAACAGGCACAGTGGGCCCAGGGTGGAATGACAAGACGTGTGGAGTCCCAAACACACTGACAATGACCAGGCAGCTAGAGTCAGAAAGCAAGGGACTGGCTGTCCCCTTGGCAGGAAGACACGTACCAGGGCATGTAAATTGTATGCCCTTCCAGCATTTTAGAAGGGGTGTCACCCGTCTAAGCCGAACACAGGCCACCGAATCGGGCATGGTGAAGACAGAAGTACGCTGGCTCGGCAAGAGGCTTTCGTGCAGGCTGTTCTCAGGCAGGAGGCAGGGGAAGGACGGTGGCTGCAGTGAGCCTCTCTGCAAGCCAGCTGGAGTTGGGAACATCCAGTTTTCAAAGCAGGTGGGTGGGAGGACACTCCCAGCTTTACACAGGGCTCTCCGCAGCGTGCTGGCCCCTCCAGGTGCTGTAGGACACTGACATCCCGCCTGGTTGACAGATTGGCTTTGCTGGCTCAAGGGCACAGTGGGTACAGAGCCTTGTGGTTACCAAGGGGTTCCCCAGCCCCTTGAAGTACAGGCTTTGTGCTCATGAGGCTCAGGATAGCTGCAACAAGTGACAGAGCTCACAGTCACCACATACCTGTCAGCCTCACAGTCCTGCAGGGAGCGCAGCCTAAGCACTGGTGGGGCCCTTGGCACTGGACACAAGGCCCAGATCTGTCCAGGCCTTGGGCCACCTGCCGAGCTTCTTGGCAACCTGGGTCCTCTCAGAGCCTTCTGCTGCTGGGGCTGCACCTCTGCCAGAGGGCCTTATGTGGACGAACAAATACCTGATATGTGGGCAAAACCTTCTGACTGTCCGCTGAACCACTGAACAAAGACATTTCCTATCTCTCCTGCAGCTGGGTGTGGCCAATGAGGTTCAAACTGAGATGTTCTGTAACAGCCCACTGAACCCTTCCTTAAGAGATAGCATATGCCTTTGGCACCTTTTTCTCCTTCTTCTACGCTGTGCCTGGGAATGTGGCTGTGACAGCAGGAACTCTAGTCATCATCCTTGATGATGAGGATGAGGGATACTACCTTGGGATGGCACTTCTTAGTTTTATGCAAACGTCATCTTAATTCCCACAGCAACTCTCTGCCAGGTTATCATTTCCACTTTGTAGATGAGGTAGCTTGGCTCAAGGTGGTAAAGTAACTCATCTGAAGCCACACATGTTAGGGCTAGAAGCAAGGGTCCCAAACCTCAGGCTCTTTCACTAGTTCTAAACCCTGTGGGAGATGGTGACAGTGTTCTGAGAATGTGGTGTATGCCAGTTTTGGTGTGTTATTTAATAGCAGGGTCAAGTCGGGTCAAGTGGTGGTGCACGCCTGCAATCCCAGCACACGGGAGGCTGAGTCACCAGGATAAGCGAGAGTTTGAGGCCAGCCCGGGCTACATAGTGAGTTCAAGGCCAGCCTGAATTGCATAGTGAGACTCGGTTTCAAAAAAAAAAAAAAAAAGTAGGATCAAGCCTTGCTTTCCTAAAACATTCCTATGATGAATTATTATGAATACTTTAGGGACTCTAATCTTGCATGATGACAAATAGTACTTCAGCAACCACCAAGATGCACCTCCCATCAGTTCCTATAACTGTCTTCTCCCAGGGTTGTCTTCTTCAGGGGCCTGGGGCACTAGGGACACAGATGGAATCTTTCCCCTCTCTGGGTCTTGTGTCCAGTGCAGGGCCTAAGCCAGACAAAGGGCTCACATGACTCATGGCCAAGAGCAGGACCAGGTAGCAAGCCAAGGAAAGAGGGGGATGAGGCCCAGAGAGACAGACCAGAGAGGACCATGAGCACCAAGCTACCAGCCTAGACTTGTCATAGGTGGTGGAAACAGGAAGTGTTGCCTGGGAGGACCTAAGCCAGCTTGTGTTTTTACCTGTCTGGACAGCAGCACACTGAGATTGGTATTGTTAACCTCACTCCTAGGCTGGCTTCATCTCCTGCTCTGTGGGCAGACCCACCTCCAGACTGGAGAGCTGTAAAATGTTGTCCCTGGTTACAATGACACAGGAGAGAGCAGCTCCTGGGCGAAATGGCTCTGGGGTCAGTGGCTCCACTGGGCCTGGCTGGGGGAAAGGCACTGTCAGTGTTGGCTCTGTTGTGATTAGCCCATCCATCACTTCCCAGGGCCAACAGTACTCTCAAGGCAGGAACTGGATAGCAGGAAGAAGCCATTCCTGCACCAGGAATTCCTCAGAGATGACTGGGTTTGTGGCATGGACTGTTGTGGGAAAGGTATTTGTGAGTGGGCTGACTGAGGGTCCCCTGAAGACCAAAACCCATGGAAGCCCTCAGAAAAGGTGAGAGGGAAGAGAGGGAAGCAAGGAGGCTAGTGAGGAGGCTGTGGTTGTCCACCAGGTAAGGAAAGATGTGGGCCCTGGAAAGAAGAGATTTAGGGAAATAATGTTCAGAACACAGCAGGATCTGGCCCCTGCTCACCAGCCCCATTGCTGGTCTCACTGGTAGCCTCATAAGAGTTTTGCAATTGCTCTCCCTGCTGCCTCTCCACCCTTGTGGTCCCCTACATGCAGCATGAGTGATCCTGTTAAAACCTAAAATGGACATAGCACTGCTCTGTCGGGAACCCTCCAGTGGCTTTTCTGCTGACAGCATGTCATATTGTGTTCCACCCTGCTGACATTAGCACAGTGACAGACTACCTTATAGTTCCTCAAACAGCACCCACCTCAGGACCTTTGCACTTGGTGTTCCTGCACTTACTGTTCCTGCCTTGCCCCTGATTTACCTAGCATGTCTGACACAAGCTCCTTGAGAGTGGGAAACCTGTCTATAAACCAGCGCCTGAAGCACTACATGGCACACATTGTGCTCAATAAATACTGTTGTGCAAGTGAATGAATAAATAAATGTATGGCTAGTGAGGGCCAAAAGAGAACCCATGGAGACAGGGAGAAGCCATGGATCGGCCAATCAAGATCACTATCAGGGAGAAGTCTGTAATGACTGGTAACCTGCGGTGGAATACAGCAGGTGCTCCGAGCTGGTGGAGACAGAGGCTGGGATGAAACAAATCAAAAGTCATCCCAGTCTTGGAGAGTTGAAGCAGTGGTAGGGGACAGCATGGCAGTTTGCAAGAGAGACAATGCAGGAGGTGCAGGCGCACGAGCAGAGGGAGGAAGGTTCCTTAGGCTGGCTCCTTGCAGCCAGACCGAGCAGCAGCTGTGGTCCAGAGGATGAACAGAAATGCGCACAGTTGATGGGTCTGATGCTGGAAGGCTGGGGCACACTCTAGAGTCTAGTCTTTTCTGCATCCTGCTGCTCCAGACGTTGTCCGGTGCTCTTTGACAACTCTCCGTGCCCACGAAGAGAGTGAGGCCCACGGCAGGGTAATGCCAAAGTGCCAGAGGTCCCTGCTGCCCTCAAACTGCCTTCCACTTCCCCTTCTGCATCACAGCAGCATCTCATCTGGCAGCTGGGGCACCCCAGCAAGGACATTTGCATCATGGAAGGAAACACTGAGTCTGGACCACGTTCCCAACAGAGGCAGAGGTCGGCGCTCCCCCAGGCGAGAGCAGGAGGTGCTGAGGCTGCGGTGGACACATTTCCTCAGTCACCTGCAGGGAGAGCGTGCTACGGCACGTTGGCTCCGCTGGGTGACTATTCTTAGATCTGGGGAGCTGCGGATGACAGATTTAGAACTTACAAGGTGGAAACGTGTTGGCCTGTTTTATAAACAACTGAAATCCTCCCAGCAGACTGTCTTTCTGAATTTTGTGTTGTTTGTCAAAACTGCTGGCTTTCTGGGCATACTGGCTGCCCTGGGAGAAGGGACAGAAAAGGACATTTACCCTCTCAGGGCCTCCTGTGATTGTGTGCGATTTTCTGGGCTTGCATATGACTCATCTTACTTAACGCAGGAGCCTGGGATGAAGGTGTTCTGCTGACACACTATGATGAAGACGGAGGGCTGGAGAGGCCCAGAAACCAGCACAGTGTGCAATGAGGAGCAAGCATGAGCTTGTGGACCAGCCAGTTTGATGTGGAGCCCAGTGCTGCCACAGGACCATCACATTTTAACCTCTTCAGGTGTGTGCAGGCAGCTCTCCTATCCTCTAAGATTTCTTTACTGTGGTGACACAGCTTCCCTCTCTAGATCTGGTGGCACAGCCTGGCCTTACTGCTAGCCTGGGCCCCGTCTTGGCCAGTTCCAGGCTGTTGTCATTCTTCTGGAACTACGGTACCCAGAACGGGCTGAGACTCTGAAGTGATGAGCTCATCAAGATGTGCACATCCTAGAGGCCCCACCTTGGTTAGCACAGCCCCAGGTCACATCAGCTGCTGTGGGGTTCAGGTCTGCTGCCTCTGTGGGACCCATAGCCCATGTAACACCCCCAAACTATTTCCACACAACCTGCTCAGCTGTGTCTCCCTTGCCTGGGCTGCAGGCTGGTGTTTCAGACCTGGCTGGAACTTTCCAGTCGTCTCTACGTAGTATCATCTTATTAACAAACAGTGATCTTGGAGGGATGCTAGCAAGAGACAGGGGCACAGATACAGTAGCTGGACAGTTGTCATTCCTGGAGCCTGGTCCCTGCAAGGTCTCCCTACAACATTTTCCCTCTGCACATCTGGGGCTCATCAGTGTGCAGAAGAGGAGGCTGGGAAATCACAGCCATCATAGGGTGGGGGTAAGAAGAATCCACGCACAGAACAGGAGTGACTGGCGTTCACAAGGGAAGGGAGGGCACAGACCTGAGATGGGATTTCCCTGAGGCTTTCAGCCACTAAATAAACACCCAGATCTGCTGTGCAGGCTTGGTGCAATTCAATTCTATCCTCTCAGTGCACTGTCTAGGTCCCCACCATGTACAAGCGCTAGTTTGGGGGGCTAAGCACCCTTCCCACAGTGACAGTGTAGGGAGATGAGTGACCTGGAAAGGTGAACCCAGAGAGGCCATGCACAATAAAATTTTACTGAATTTCATGTCAATAAAAATTATAGTATAGCATATTTATTATCTAGTATATTCACGTTAATATATATTTATCCTTTTAAACATTTAGACTTTTTCTTTTTAGAAAATGTTTAGGTTGGGAAAAATGAAGCAAGAAGTAAAAACAGCTCCCTCCCCCTCCCTGTTCACAGCCCCCCTCACTCTCGCCTGTCCGGGGCCAGAGGGGTCTACTTGTTCCCACTGATTCTCCAACACTAATGTGTCATCACTGCACAGTGCGCTCGGTTTATGTTAGGGTTCACCTGTGGTGGGGTGCGCTCGATGTGTTTTGACACATGGATGATGGTATGTATGTATGCACCATTAGAGCAAAGGCTGAGCATCACTAATCTGAAAACCTGAAACCTAAAGTACTCCAAAATCCAAAACTCCGTGAGTACTAACACAAAGTCACAAGTGGAAAAATCCCACAACAGACCTCATGATATGGGTCACAGTTAAAATGCAGGCACATTAAAAATACTCTACAGAACTACCTTCAGGGTATGTGTGTAAGGCATTAGGAAATGTAAGTGAATTTTGTGCTTAGACTTAGGTCCTGTCCATGAGGTATAGCACTATGTATATGCGAATATTCCAAAATCCAAAAAAGTCTGAAATCTAAATACTTCTGGTCCCAAGCATGTCAGATAAAGAACACAACTCATATAACACTGAATGGTTTAATAGCCCTGAAAAACCCTCTGATTTTTGCCTATTATCTTTTTATCTGCCATAGTTGATAAATAACTGGATGAATAATTACATAGTGCCCATAACATTCAAACATGGTTCTAGCTACTGGGAATACAGCAGTGAATAAGACCCAAGGCCTCTGCCCTTGAGGGGCTTACACTCTAGTGAGGGACAGAACAAGCAAGTAGACATGCAAATCAATAGAGTGCGGCTAGTAATAAATCCTGAAGAAACTTAACCAGAATGATATGACTCAGAAGGGCAGGTGGTAAGCCTTAGGCACTTCACCTCTGGGACAAAATACCCAACTCCTGCAACTTAAAGTGGAAAGATTTATTTTGGTTCAAGTTTCAGTTCATAATCGGCTGGCTCCAAAGCACAATGACATGGCACGGAAGAGTTGCTCAGGGCCTGGTAGCTAGAAAGCAGAGACAAGGGAGGAGCTGGGAAGGGAGATAAACCCATCCAGGCCACACTCCCAGTAACCCCACCTCTTCCAACCAGACCTCACCTCCTAACAGCAAGTCAGCTGTAAGCCTCCATAACCCAATCACTTCCCAAAAGCCCCACCCAGGAGTGCATGAGGCTCTTGGGGACATCTAGATATAAAGGGTAAGAGAGGTTAGGGAGTTCTCCCCAGTATGGTGGTCTCTGAGCCACAAACTGAAAGACCAGAAGGAGCTAGCCACACATACACTAGGAGGAAATGCTTACCAGCAGGGGATATAGCTAACACAAAGGCCAGAAGTAGGAAGAAGTTTTGCAAGTTCCAGATACAGTTAGGAGGCTAACTGCAGTGTGTGTGGAGCGCAGGTAGAGAGGAGGAGGCTGAAGAGTGAGGGGGAAGCAGGGCTTTGGGGGCTTTGAAAAGAATTAGGAGTTTGCATTGCTGAGAAGCTGCTGGAGAATTCTAGGCAGGAAATGATACTCTCACATGTGAAAAGGCTGCTGTCTCTAAAGGCTGGATGACAAGGGCGAGATGGAAGGACTGACTTAGCAGGCGACAGCACTGCCGCAGACCAGGCAGACCAGGCAGTGTCACACAGGGGCTTAGAGCGGACTGGCAGCAGTGCTGTGAGACTGAGCTTGTAGGGCCTGCTGACACACTGTGCATAAGTAAGTGAGTGATGGGAATCAAGACTGGTTCTACAAGCAATGGGTGGACAGCAGGTCTATTTATGAAGCTGAGAAGGCCTGGGGGCGGAATAGGCTTGGGGAGAAAATCAAGAGTTCTGTCTTGGCCATTTTAAGATGGAAGTACCTATTAGACATGAATGCATTAGTATACTCCCCAAATAGAAACCTCTGCTGAGCCCAGGAGATTACAAACCTGAGAACTAGGAAACTGAATGACAAATGGTAGGAGCTACCAGGTGGGCAGTGACAGCTCAAGAGGTAACACCATACTTTTGGTTCTACGGGGTCTAATTTGGTGCCTTTATCACTTCAAATTACAGCTTCTGCTTCTATTGCCTTTTTTTTTTTCCTTGAATGAAGTACATGATAGGATGGGTTAAGAAGTACAAATTTTCTTCATGAATGTCCCCACTTCAGAAAAAAAGTGTCTGAAAGCAAAATTGCCATTTTTATATAGTTAGACCACTGGTCCAGTTCTTCCCTAATCCTGATCGTGGCCAGGATCACAGGCATAGTCTCCTCTCCTGGGGCGGAGGTTCATGGGAGAAGGGCATTCCCAGAAGAGGCTGCATTTGCACGAGAAACACCGCAGACTCCAATGTCAGATGCTCTTGGGGACATCTAACTCCTGGAGTGGGAGGTCACCCAGAAATGTGAGGCCCTTAAGCTCTGGCCTAGGGAAGAGAAACACAACTGAAGGTAGGGAGGCCTGGGGAGTCCCCGCTCACATGAGTGTACGTGTCCTTAGTGGAGACTGCTCAACCTCTTATGAGTTCAGAGGTTGAATGTTCTGCAGAATACATTCTCTACCAGATAGGAGGCTGGAGCTCTAAAGCTGAGGCCAGGCGAATGTGTCTCCAGACTGGAAATCAGTCAGTGGTGTGGTAGCTCAGAAGAAAATCCTGACCTTAGCCTGTGCTGTCCTACACTCAGATCCTGGTTACCTCGTGATGCCCAACATTACCAATCCACACTCACCCACTCCCCTCCCCTCTGGCCATACTGATCTCCTCCTCCCCTCCCCTGGTCGTCCTGTTCCAGCTGTAGCCTTTGTCCTGGCTGTTCCCTCAGCCTAGAACTCCTCCCCCTAGATAAGCCTAAGGCTCTCCCTCCCTCCCCTCATTCAGGTCTTCCTTCAAATGTCCCCATCCTGGAGGGCCATCCCTGATCAACCGGTTCCATCTTCTTCCATCCCCTCACATTGCTTTATTTTCCCTCCTAGCATGTAGCACTCCAACATAAACTTTTGCCTGTCTCCTTGCTAGAATGAAAAGCTCTGAGAGAGCAAAACAATCCATTTTATTCAACTGTTGTATCCCAGCACATAGAAAAGTTGTAGGTATATAAAAAATGCTCAATAAATATTTGCTTTAGGAATGATAGTGTCATTTACCCTCAGAGGGGCTCACTCCCTTGAAGGGAAGGCAGATCAAACAGCTGGGCAGGTCATACACAGAGATCACCCACACAAAAGAACTTTCAGGTGTGTGTGTGTGTGTGCACACGTAGGCATTTTGTACGGCACTTGCTGCCTCAGTTGTGGGGGAAGGGAGATTGGAGAGACAGGGGGTGAACAGGCCCCTTCTCTGGCTCTAGGACCCCCTCTGCTCCTGGTCCAGTCAGGCCCAGCGTGGCTTAGCTCATCCCAGCTTGCTGAATGAGCACTCACCTGCCTGCCTGGAGATTGACCCTCTCCTTCCTAAAACAAGGAAGAACCAGACAGGGAGACTGTGACTCAAGTCCTCACTGAGTGGGCCAAAGAACTTGGAAACAGTTGTTGTAGCTCAGCAGCTTTAGAGCCAAACAGACTTGAATTTGATACTACTCCTGTCACCTGCTGTGCACGCCTAAGCCTCAGCTTCTTCATCTGTAAGTAAGGACAATCATCTATGCCTTGTCTTCGTTCTTCCAAAACAAATACATACAGTACCCAGCACAGAGTCCATCACAGGAACGTGTTCGATTGACACTTGTTCCCTTTCCCATCTCCCCATCTTCTGCTGGGCTGGGCCCGAGTCCTACCCAGGATCCAGTTCCCAGCCCTCCTTGGTCTGGTCTATCTTGCTGCCAGCTATTAGTAAATTTGGAAGAATCTCCCAATACAGGGCCACATGACAAAAATATGCCACCCCTTCTCTTCTTTCCTATCCCCTGGAAGCCCCTGTGAGGAATGAGTAAGACATTTCACATAGTTCCAGCTAAGGGTTCAGATTAGTGTTTGTCTGAAGCATCCTGACAGGCACAAGCCACTAAACGTTGCTATGGAAACTGCTTTGTTATTCTCTGCTGTGTCATTTGTTTTCTGGCTCAGTTGCTGTTGTGGTATGGAGGAAGGGCAGTGGGTGAGGCACTCAAGGATTAGACTCCTAGGGGCCACGACCGAGAGTAACTCCCTGCTTCTCCTGGGTCTTAACCTTCCCCAATTCCAAGAAGACAGTCATGTTGTCCAAAAGGTGGCCTGGTGACCATCTGCATTTGTTTACAACTAGAGTCCTGGTGCCTACCCCAGACCAACTCTCCAAGGGAGATTCTGATGCATTCCAGAACTCACTGTGGTGGATAACAGACTAGCTGTAACGTTTTCAATATCCCAGTGCACTAAAGCTACTGTGGGTGGAGTGGGGGTGAGGGACACAGCCATCCACTCAGCCACCCACTACTCCCAGCCAGTTCCATGGACTCCAACAGCTTCCCAGACTACAATTTGGAGACCACTGCCACAGATGCTTTTCTGGAGGTGTCTTGTGGTAGTCAGAGTGGAGTTTCAACTTCAATGGGTTTAGAGTCCACACCAGGGATTGGTGGAGCATGCTTCTAGGTGTGTCTGGGTGTGGGTCATAGAGATGTAGCCTTCTCTTCTTCTGTGGCACTGGTCCCCTGCTCTGCTTCTTGGCCACCATGATCTGCTCCAACATATCCTTCCCACCGTTTCTGCCTCGAAGCCAGGAAATCATAAGCTGAAAAAGTGAACTAAATTAAATTGTTCCTCATTTAAGTTATAGTTGTGGGGTATTATGTTCAGCAATCAGAATGCTAATACACTTCTCTAGAAGGGGAGTCAGCATTCATTCACTCATTCACTCACTGGCAAATGTTTATTTAATGTTTTCTGCTTTCTTTATGGTAAGCATTCATTTGGAGTCAGGAGCGCTACTTTTACTAGATGTATAATCTTGGGAAAGTTAATCTCTCTAGAGATCAAAGTTTTCACTTGGAAAGTAAGAATATTTGTTTTTCCTTCTTTATAGAATTCTTTCAATGATCAAATGAGAACACCCATGAAAAGTAGTTACCTAGACACCAAACTTTCTGAGGTCTGTAGGATTAAATGAAGTTCTTAGAGACCACTATAGACTGTTCTTCTCCTACCCTCCAGAGCTAAGCTTCCCAAAGGTGTTGTAGGGTTTGGGGAACTACTAGCCCAAAAGCCTCAGCTATGTAACACCCATTTTCTTACAAAGCTACTTCTTTCCTTTATTTTTCCTTCTCTCCATCCTCTCTTCTCTTCTCTTTTCCCTTCCCCACTTCTTTTTTTCCTTTTTTTAGTGGTACTGGGATTGAACCCAGGGCCTTTGCACAGAGCTACATCACAATCCTTTTTATTTTTTATTTTGAGACAGGGTCTTTGTAAGTCACAAAGTTGCCCAGTCTGGATTCAAACTTGTGATCCTCCTGCCTCAGCATCCCAGAGTGCTGGGATGACAGGCATGAACTGCCATGCCTGGCTTGGTGTGCTTGTCAACTGTCCAGACTGTAACTCTACAGGGCAGCTGGACCTGCTGTGACTGCAGCCTTGCTGAGATGGAGGTGACCCTTGGTGACAATGTCTCTCTCCCTAGTCACTCACTCAGTATCAAACTTTCCTTCAACCCCAGCACAAACCCAAGGCAGGAAGATAAGGGTGCAAGCACATTTAGGAGACAAGTGGCTCACTGAAGAGTTGCTAGCTTGTGACAGGCTTATGATCAAAATCAAAGTATTTTGACTCTAAGCTCAGTGTTCTTTACTTCACTGGAATCATACTGTAAAAGAACTACAGATCTCAAAGACCTTCATTCGGGGGAAAGACCACCAGAGTTCAGGCGAAACACAGGACAAGCCCCTCTCCCAGCCCATCTGCATCCACAGCATGAGCCATTCTTACTTCTGACCATTCTAGGGCTACAGGGGCTCATGTTAGAGAGTAGACACCTTCTGTATATTATAAATCTGGATGTTTGTTTCCATAAATACCATACATTATGTCCAGAGGGTGGGAGGAATTTGCCCCGTGTGTTCTCTAAGAAAGCCACAGCTCTGGGAAGAAGAAATCCTGGGCCTTAGGGCAGCAGGCCATGGGAAAGTCACTACATGCAAGTTGATCTCCACAGAACAGACTCTCAGGCTGGCCTGGCTCCAGTCCTGCAGATCACACTGCACCAAAGGTGCACACACTGGGCAGGAGCATGGAGCCCATCAATGTGCACAGACCCCTTCTGAGCCCTTGCCCATGTGCCAAGTCAACAAAAGTCCTCCTACTATCAATTCCAGAGGAAGGGACATGTGAGTGCCTTATGTATACAAGGAGAGGGAATAAAAATGAATAGGATAGTCTTAATTGTTAAGGAAAGTAGCTAATATTTAACAACTAACATACCCTGAGCTCTTACTATGTACAGGAATAATGCTATACTACTTCTGTTATGCCAACAGCCCAACAGGTCAGGAATGTTCAGGGTCCCTGTTTCATCCCTGAAGAAGCTGAGGCTCTGGTCTACCCAAAATGTGAGATGAGGCCAGGACTCAAGCCCAGGACAGTTTATCCAGGTCCTAATCTGTAGCCCCTGTGTTCCTAGGTTTTTGTGTTCCAGTGTGAGCTCAGACAAGTATCTTCTTGCTCTCTGCTTCCCCCCATGAATCTAATGGGCATGGGAGTGATCAAAAACAATGGTGAGTCAAGTGAGAAAGGGAGAAAGGCCTACCCCAGGTAAGGCATGTGATGCGCTCCCCAGTTCTTATTCCTCAAAAGAAAGCATCAGACACAACCCAGAGGAGTGGTCAGGCTTCTGCCAGATGGGAATGGAGCTGCAGGTTTCAAAGAGCTAACACCTGCCTTTTCCACCAAAGTCAGTTCTGCCACCCAAGCGACCCCCATCTACACACTCCATGCACTCCCCCCCAGCTTTTATTCACACTGTGCCCCTGCTTTTCCCCATCACCCCTTGCCTTTTTGCCCTGGGGGTGGGTCTCTTCTAGTCCTCAGCTTTCTTCCAACAGACTATAATAGACAGAAAGGCTTTAACAAGCAGTCACACATTATTTTATCAAAAGCCTTTACATCAATGGAACAGCATTTTTCCTGTAAGATCCTGGTCCTTGAAGAAGAGTTCCCTGTCTTTACAACTTGCTCTGTCTCAAATGGGGAAAGAACAGTGGCCCTTTTCCATCTGAATCTTTACAGCAGCAGATGCCAGTAAGGTTGCCTGGAGAGTCTGGAAATGCCATGTTGCCATGGTAACAGCAGACCAAGGTTTGGGATGCTTTATCCCTGATGAGCTGCCCTGGCAGTACCATGTTATGCTGCTGGTGAAATTTTCCTTGATGAATAATAACAAAAAGCCACTCATAGACAAGCAACTGCTTAGGATTAGTGCTGAAGTTCAGTTCCTGCAAATACACTTCTGGGCCACTCACCGAGTCCCCTGGCTGACAATGAGGCCAGGCCCTGGCTCTGCACTGTGGTTCACTCAGCAAGTAATATGGTTTTTAACTGGCTCAGCCAGCAGAGCAGGCCTTCCTTCACTCCAGCCCCCAAATTACCACTTCTCTTATTTGATGCCGCCACCAGGGATCTGATGGCGTGGACCCTGGCAATTAGCACAGCACCCGCATTTGTTGGGAAATTAAGAGCCACTGATTAGCCTAATTCCACGCCATTTATAGGCAGTGAGTGTCAGCCCAAGACTGATTTTTCCAAATGGTGGCCCAGAGGGTGGCATTCATGGCTTGAGTTTGAAATGGAAGCAAGGGGCTGGGGAGCCAGATGGTGAAGGAGGAGGGGAAGCAGAACTTATTGGGACCTGGCTCTATGTCAGCCATGGCCTCCCCAGTCCTGCCCACCTAAGGGGACTGAAGGCCAGAGGTGTTTCCGAACCAAGATCATGCCAATTTCCAAGTCAATTCTCACTCAGAAAGGGAACCCACTTTCCTGTGACAGCCTCCTCTCTGATCCCTGCTGGGAACACACAGCTATAGGACTAGTGTGGCCTGAACTGGGGGACCCTGGGGCTGGAGGCCTGAGTCATCCTCTAACTGCTTGCTAAGAAGACTCTCTTGACATCCCCCCAGTTAAGGCTTGAATCTCCTACCTGCCCTCAGGTTGTTGTCTGGCTAGTACCTTGTGAAATCTGAATGTCTGTGAAATTTTGTAATTACATTAAGACTTGTGCTATTGGACCTCTGCCCTTGAATGGGTCCTTCAGGACGCTGATATGCCTAGGATCATATGGGCCCCTACCTGTACTTAAATGGTTAACCCTATTATCTAAATGTAGTTCCTCTGGACTTCTACCCTCTTTTGCCATTTTGCTTTAAGAGGAACTAACCTGCTTGTACACAGCAAACGGGGGTTATAACCGTGTGGAGATTAGCAAACACTTGCCCATAGATGCTGAGGAACTTCCAAATCCCTCCAAGGAACAGGCGTTGAGGCTTGATGGTACAGGCCTTGACAAATTCTCTAATTCAAACTCTAGCTTGCTTAAAAACAGGGCCCAGAGCCAGAGGTAGAAAGATCTCAAGTTTAAATCAGTTTGTGTACCTTAGTGAAATTCTGTTTCAAAATAAAATAAAGAGGGTGGGGGCAAAAATAAATAAATAAATAAATAAATATTTTAACCTAGTTGACAGGTGTCATAGTGATTTTTTTTTTTTTTTTTTTTTGGTGGCACCGAGGATCAAACTCACAACCTCGCACCTGCCAGGGCAGCACTTAAGCCACTGAGCCAAACTCCCACCCCTGGTTTTTTGAGACAGGGTTGCACTATGTAGGCCACTATCAGGCCGGCCTTGTGCTCGTATTGCAGCCCAAGCCAGCCTCGAACTCACAATGCTCCTCCTACCTCAGCCTCCAGAGTGTTGGGATTAAAGGCGTGTGCCACCATGCCCAGCACAGCAATTTAAAATGAACCATTCCTGGCATCTGCCATCAAGGAATGCATGGTTGAGGAAATCAGCAGAGGTTTCTTAGCAGACAAAGAAAAGTTAGGAGAGAGGAGGAAGGGCATTCCAAGTACAGGTAGAAGAACAGTGTGAATGGAGGACAATGAGCCAGCAAAGCTAATAATGGTATTTCTATCTGGTGGAAGAAGAGGAAGTACAAAAAGTAGTAGAAAGAAATAAATTTAGGATGATAGGGAGGGGGCATACCAATGCAGATGACTCAGGAAATATAATCCTCAAAAGACCTGACTAAAGATTTTGGACTTTATTCAACAGCCAATTGGAAGCGACTAAGACTTTGGGCAAGGGAATAGCAGAATCAGAGCTATTCAGAAGCAAAATCTGGAAAAATCATCATCATAATCACTGTCATTGTTGTTGTCATGACAGATAACACTTGTGAAGTACTTACAATATGCTGGGGACTTTTCTAAATATTTTAAACTGAATGTGGAGGAGGGCCCATAGGGAGATCACTCTGAAGACAGAGGCAGTCAGAATGAACGAGGTCTGAGCTGCCTCAGCAGCAGTGGGTTGCAGAACAGGGACGGGTGGAGAGACAGTAAGGAAGCAGGACCCAGAGGACTGGGCATCAGTGATGCTACAGAGCAGAGGAGCGAGAGATCAGGAGGATGGAGGTCACAGCTAGGTCTAGGATGTGTGATTCTCTGATTCACAGGCCTGGTAGAATCAAAGATTCAAAGCCTAAGAACACAGTGAAAATACCTCTCGTCACCTTAAGTTTGGAAAAGTTTTGGGGAGGAACAGAACATGAAACAAAGGCAGAACTCTTAAGGCCCCTAGATAAGAAGGAAGTGCCAGTTTTTGGGTTTTTTTTAAATTTTTTTTATTTATTTAAGAAAAAAAAAAGACAAAGAAAAGAAAAACAAAAAGCAAAAGAGACAAACAACAACCCCAAAACAATAACAGTATAGGTTTGCAGAACAAGATGATAGGAATTAAACAATGGTTGTAATATTGCGTATTGTTACCTTCAAAAGGGTTGCTTAGATTACCAGATAAAGATGTGTAAAATTGATTTAATCATATGAGTATTAACTTTTCTTTTTTCAAGAACTAATACAATTAGTAGTATAGTCATCTTAGCTATCTTATATACAAGTATACAAATTTATATCTTTTTCCTTTTCCCCTCCTTCTTTCCTCCTTTCCCCTATCCCAGTTTCTTACCCTTACACAATATTTATTGTAGATTTTGGACTGTATTTGCTCTTTCAGTTTCTTACACGAGGGAGACAATACAGTATTTACACATGTGAGTTTGATTTATGGAAGTGCCAGTTTTAAACTGCCTTGTTTGTGTTTGCCCTGTAGGACACCCTACAGTGGGCCCTAAGCCCCTTGGGGCCTCAGGCCCATAGAGGGAACACAAAAGCTGCCTGCTCTGAGGTTGCTCTTGCTCCTTGAACCTCACACATGCTCTCTGCTCAAATCAGGAGGACATCCCACTCTGATCTATCCTCAACCAGTGCTCTATGGTCTTTGCCTAAGCTCAGGCATTTCCCTCTACAATCAGGATCCATTTCCCCTGGGCCAGTTCAAATTCTAGACTAGCCTTCAAGAACCAGTTCAAGTGCTTCCTCTAAAAATTCTCCAACCACTACTCTCTGAGTCAAGGAGAAGTCTCAGGGTAGTAAAGGAACTTGATCACTGGCCCAGCTTACAGAGCCTTGAAAAAGAAGATCTATGATTAGAATCCAAGTCTACACCATTTCCACTGAGAAGCCTTCCACGAATTTCATAGCTCTGCTTTATCTCACCTGCCCATGTCACAGACCAGAGACACTATCTGTGAAGACACTTCTCCATGGCTCTGTATCCTTCACAGGACTCCAGATGACTCAGGGAACAGAATCCTCAATAACCAAAGGTTCAAGAAGACAACAGGTCTGGAGAGAAAAATAGTATGCAGGTAAAAGGAAGCAAAACTCCTCCTTCCAACAATTCTTCACTGTTCTGGGATGCAAGCCAAGTCTGGCCACTGGACTGGGGGTAGAAACAGAGATGAGGCACTCAAAGGACAGTTTAACAACCGAAAGAGATTTCTATATCCAGGGTCCAGCTCTAACCCTGAGCCTCCTGGGACAGTAGTTTCTAGAGCTGGCAGAAGGGGTCATGTGGAGGTTAGCTCCAGCCTTGGGGGCAATGGTTAATGGTGGTGGTAGCAAGCAAGTTTTTCTTTTAAACTTGAATTTTCAGACTTTGGGCACTAAAAAAATCAACAAATTCAATTCCCAAATGTTTCGAATAGGGAAAGTAAGGTCTCAGTAAGGAGAGAGACTTGATCAAAGTCATTGGATACATCAAGGTCATAGCCAGGACCCAGTTCCTGGTCACTTGATCCTAACCCAGGGCAACTTTTCTCAACTGGGTCCTATGTGTACGTAGCCAGGAAGCCACCTGGAGGTATTAAGTGGTCATCAAGTATTTCTACATTGTTTTTTTCTAATGTTAAAACTCAATTACTGATAGACTGGTGATACAGACTTAGAGAAAACTAATGGGTTTGACTAAGGTTCCAAGTGAAGAAATCATACAGCTGGAAAAAACGGAAGCCAAGACTCATGCACAGATTTATCTGGTTCCAAAGTCCTCCATTTTTGTAGGTAGTAGCTTATGCTACTACCTCTGCAATCAGAACAGAAGACAGAACAGATGTTCTGAGAAGCCCAATAAAGGAATCCATAAACACACACTTCCTGAGCCACTCCTTTGCCTCAGGCCCTGTGCTGGGCACTGGGGACACAATAGGAAATGAAATCCAAGAGTCAAGAGACTATGAAGTAATTCTGGGGAGATCCTAAAGGAGCAATTATGAAGGTTGGAAAAGAAACAACTCCGTTCTCTGAATTCTTAAAGGCACAGGGTTGAAGAACACCATCTGAGAGAGATGGGATGACAGAACAGGCTGAGAGTTCCTGCCTTCAGATGTATGTGCCACCAGTCATAGACATTGTACTTGCAGGGTACAGCACACTACTAGGCACCTAAAAGGCACTCATGGAATAGCTGAGTTGATGAATAAGTGAAGTAGTTTGTGAATAAACCAAGCTGCAGGGCCAGTGCTTGCAGAGAAGGGGTCTACCCACTGACTGGGGTCCTGACCCCCTTCCATCTACACAGGAGCAGGAGGCAGCTGGTGGGTCCAGAAATGCTGACAGAGAAGGACAGAGCTTCCAGTCTAACCCACTTCTCCATGGCAACGAGCTGACAGAAAACTGCACAGGAGACTGAGAAACAAGTTTTAAAATAAAGATACAAAACACTGTCAGTCTAAAATCACACATGCAAAGCAATGGCCTCCTGCCTCTCATGCCTTGGCAGGGGCACCACAATCGCTAAGGAAGTAACTTCTTCCAGCCTGCATCTTCCCGTCATGGGCCTGGTGCCTTTTATCCTACTGGGTCCTCTTCTAAGGGCTGCGAAACAGGGTTTCTCTGGCTCTGTCCACAGTCTGTCCTTTAAGGCATGGTGTCAAATCTGACAAACGACAGTACAGGCTCCAGAGATATGGCCAGGTCCCTACAGCACAGAGGCTGCCCCCACTGGCTAAGGCGCGGCAGCCCTAGCCATGCTGTCTGTGGCCCAGGGGCCATGAAGAGAGCAGAAACCACTCTGCTCCTATCTCCTATGGTCCAAATCCTGCTTCAATAGCCATGGCTCAGCTGTATTTGCCTTCATCTCCCCGAGACGACTTAATTGCATCTTCCACTGTAAATCCAAAGCCCTCTGTTTACATTTCAAATAAAATACTTACCAGTCTATTTTTCATTATACTTCTGCTTCCTTATTCTGCCTCCCAGCGCCCTGTCGAGAACCTGGTATGTGATAAAGCCTCAATAAGTGTTTTCTGAATTGAGTCAAGGAAGGAACATTTAAATTTGAGTAGCTGGAGACCAGCCTCCTCCGGTTTAAGGGATCCACTCAGACCCTTCTCCAGAGCCCAAGGTGCTCTGAAAACAGGAAGCAGAGTCACCTCCTATCCTCTGCTGGATCACTGCCTCTCTGCCAGTGCCAATCTGTGTCTTCCCTCCAGCCTCACAGATGCCGGTAGGCTCAGAAGGGGCCCTCAAAACAGGCTGACCTAGGGAACCTAGGTTCAATTCCAGGTTTATCACTTCCCATTGATACGGATTTAGAGAACTTATTTTAATCTCCTTGAACTTTAGTGCCCTTGCCTGGACAATGAGAAGGAGCCATTTTCATACCTCTGTTCTGCCTCTCTCGGGAGACTGGTTTGCAGACCAGAGATGATCAATGGTGAAAAGGGTCTGAAAGCTATCAAGTGGTAACTGCACAAAGGCAAAGTGAGGTCTTCTTCCCAGGATCTTATGAAAGAGGCAGCTGAGGTCTAAACTTATGAAGCAACTTGCTTATGATCCCACGGGAGGTAATTATAGAGTGGGGCTCAGGTCTTTCAATTTTTGGTCCAGGACTCTCTTTGCAACCTTATGCTACCTTAGAGATTCCATCAAGGCATTCTTTGACTTTGGCAAATGCAATTCAACATTCCATTAAAATGAGAAGTATTTTTGATTGCCTGTGCAGTATAAAACTCTGTGGTGGAATACAGTCTAACTGTACTTCCAAACAGGATGCTAACCGAAACATCCCAGACAGGGAGTTAACTCTTGCAACATTATAAAGTCTTTTCTTCCAGCCTCTTGGTCACTGTTAATGAACCTATGCCAAAAAGATAATCCTAGCAGCTAAAACAGTCTTGCTGTGGCAGAAGCTAGGAATTATGATAGAACAAAAGTAATGAATACAACACTGCAAATATGAGAGAAGTAGTTCAGGAACAACTTGAACAGGACACTGAGCAAAACTCTGCAGCTTTGAGCATAGGTTTCAATGAAAAACCACTACAGTATCCTCGGGCTTGGCTCAGGAAGTAAGGACTCAGCTTCTTGGGATATCAAGTCAGCAGGAACAGATCTGAGAGTGACAGGAGGGACACATAGGCTCTACTGCTCAGGTTCTTACAGCTTCCGAGTCCACATGGAGATAACGTTGAGTGAAGCTTTTTCAGACTTCTACAAGGACTTGGAAAAGGAGGCAGGGAGCTGAGTCCCTACTTCCTGAGCCAAACCAGAAGGTACTATAGCGGTTTTCCATTGAAACCTATGCTCAAAGCTGCAGAGTTTTGCTCGGTGTCCTGTCCAAGTTGTTCCTGAACTGCTTCTCTCATATTTCCAGCGTTGTATTTGTTACTTTTGTTCTATCATAATTCTAGCTTCTGCCACAGCAAAACTGTTTTAGCTGCCAGGATGATCTTTTTGGCATGGGTTCATTATGTAACAAAGAAAAATGTCTTGGTCAAGAGCACTAACCCTTACATGGTGTGATGGTTACTTACATGTCAACTTGTCTAGCCTATGAAGACCAGTTGTTCGGGCAAACAGTACAGATATTTTTGTAAAGGTATCTTAAAAATATAGTTAACATTTACAATCAACTGACTTTAAGTAATTTTTTTCCATACATAACGTGGCTGGAGCTCATTTAACCAGCTGAAGGTTTTAGGAGCAAAGAGTGAAGCTTCCCAAAGAAGAAGGAATTCTGTAGCTGCACTGCTATATTATGCATCTTGCCAAGTTTCTGGCCTTCAGATGCAGTACTGCAATATTTACTCTTACCTGAATCTCTATTCTTTAACTTGCCCTATGAATTTTAGACTTGTCTGTATCCTATTGCTGAATTCCTTCAAATCTGTCTCTTTTCTCTTTTCTTTTTTCTTTTCTCTTCTCCTCTTCTGTTTTCTTTCTCTTTTGTCTGTCTGTCTGTCTCTCCCTCCCTAACAGAGACAGACAGAGATACAGATATATCCTATTGGCTCTGCTTCTCTGGAGAATGCTGATGCATACGCAGATACATGTGGTGTTGGATCCTTTCATCTAATTTATCTCATTAAATCCTCCACATGACCCTGCGAGGTAAGTTTTGCTATTCTGATGCTTGTTTGCAGATGAGGCTCAGACAGTTAAACCACTGAGCACCCATAACTCCAGAATTGTGTATCTATCTATCTCATCACAGTGCTGTGAGGAAGCAGGATTTCTCTGAATAATGCTGACACAGAATGGCTGGCCAAAGCAAGCAGTATTGCTGGTTCCTCTGCATTTTCCTGGGGGTAGGAATAGTATTGTTGCTTTAAGTAAGATGACTTGGTTTTACAAAATAAAGTCTTTAGGATCTAGTCTTCCCTGGGATCTGTCTTGGACTTAAGGTTTTAGTCTTCATAGATACTTTAAAGTTTCCTCACTTTTAAACCTGACCTTCAGCAATCAGGGGAAGACGGCATTTTGTTAGTCAATGAGTAGTCTTTCTCCAGATGGTAAATCCAGGCTATGGACTGTTTCCATCAGGTGCCTGCCAAGAAGTGGGGAGATTGTGCTCTTGGATGAAATAAGGAGCCCTGAAGAGCCTGCAATGGGGAAGGATGATTGAGCAACAACCCCCAGGTCTCCAGTGCCCATCTCTAATCTCATTCTGCAAAGGCAGTGAACTTTCTAAAAGACCAATCTAACACCATTATTTCTCTATCTGAAATCCTTCCCTGGGTTTGAGGTGTAGCTCAGTGGCAGGCTGCAAGGTCTGTACATGGGTTTGATTCCTAGCATAAAAAGAAAAAAGAGAGAGAGCGAGAGATACAGAGATACAGAGAGAGAGAACCAGAGATAGAGAGACAGAGAGAGAGAGAGAGAGAGACTATAAGGCCTACTATAATCCAGCTCCTCTTCAAGGCCTACTATAATCCCGCTCCTATCTTCTTTTCTGGCCTCTCTCCTACCCCAAACCTCACCAAACTGAAGTCTTTGTCACCTGGACTTTTAATCTGCCATTTCCTATGTCCTCTCTCCAAATGAGACAAACTCCTACTTGTCTGTGAGAGCCTATCCCAAGGATCACCTCCTTTTTTCAGACTCCTCCAGGCTTGGCCAACTCTCCTCTATGTTTCTGGCTACACAGTCCAAGAACAGCACTGTTCATCCATAATCTGATTAGTCAGTTTATACCCATCTCCCACACGATGTCAGCAGTTGCCAACATATTTGAATCTCAGGACCCCTTTTTAATACCTGAGAATTTCAGGCTCTTTTCACATACATGAGTCAAAGCAAAACTTAATGGCAAAAGATCACCATGGATTCACTAAAGTTTATAAATACAATTGTATTTTAGTCAACATGAGACTCTCCCTATATGCTGGAAAACAGTGCTGCATTTAAGTGCGCACAGGGACATGAAGACCTTATTATGCCTTCTCCATGTGCTAAGCCATACCACCTAGTATGAAAACCACTGCTCTGGCCCAGCAAATGCATTTTTTGATGATACAGAAGTAATACTCATTGATCCTATTATCTTCTGCAACTATATTAGGTACTTTGTATTTCTAGCTCCTTTACATCTCAAGGAAATCTGTATTTCCCGGATAAGAAAACAGGGTTTGGAAAGTTAAAGCCTCTTGTCTAAGGCCACACAGTAAATGAGAGGCAGAGAAGACTCTCCTTTTCCTTCCCCTCCTCTCCCTTCCTGCTCTCTCCCTTTCTTTCTTTTTTCTCTTTTTTGACGCTGGGAATTGAACCCAGGATATTATATACCAAATACACATTCTACAGCTAAGTGATATCCCCAGCCACAAATGTCCTTTCAAGAAAAAGTCAAAGGGAGATTTGACATGGATATAAAAGTACGCAATGTGGCTATATTGGCAGAAATTGAAATGATGTGGCCACAAGTCAAGAATGTCAACAGCGTAGAAGACGTAAACAATGAATTTTCCCCAAGAGCCACCAGAGAGGGTCTTTGTAGCTGCAACTAAGTTAAACACTTTGGGATGAGATCCATCTGAATTCTCCAGGTGGTCCTTAAACCCAGTGGCAGGTGTCTTTATATAAGACAGAGGAAAAGACTCAGACACACACACAAGGCAATGAGAAGAGAAAAGCAGAGATTAGATTTCCGCAGTCATAAGTCAAAGTAATATTTAAAGCCACCAAAAGGCAGAAGACGCAAGAGAAGTTCCAATCCCAGAGTTTCCAGAGCAAGCAAGGCCTTGCTGACACCTTGATTTTGGATTTGCGGCCTCTAGAAGTAAAATCGTGAACACAAAAGAATAGGGCCAGACGTAGTTCAGTGGTGGAGTTGTTAACGAGCAAGTCTGAGGCCCTGTGTTTGATCCCCAGCACTGCTACATAAATAAACAGAATAAATTCCTGGAATAAACCACTTACATTGCAGTACTTTATTTTGGCAATCTTGTGAAACTAATATTTGCCTATCTTCTTAGTTTATCACATATCATCCTTCATCTCCTGCTTTATACCAGAACCATACAAAACATTTGCACAAAAATACAAGCTTTGGGAAAGTGGCATTTTGTTAGCCTGAGTCACTACAGTTTTAATATCATTAGATTAGCATAGTGCCAAGTATGTGCTAGGTGCCCAATACATATTTCTAAAGTAATGAATAGGTTGTGCTAATGCTGTGTCAAGTTTCCAAGTCTTTGGATGTGCTCTTCTCTCTGCCTAGAAAGGCCTCCTATCTCTTTCCCTTGAAAACATGTCTATCCTTCAAAACTCCACTCGAACATCACCTATTCTCTGTGCCTTTTCCTACCACACAGATTAATCTCTCTCCCCTCTACACTAATTCGGTTCCAGGTGCATTGCTCTAGCACAGCATGTCTTACATTGCACTCTATGTTTATGTGGCTTTCTTTTCGAAGAGACTGGAGGTTTCCCAAGGGCAGGAGCTGAATGTGATTCACTTTGTCTATATCTTCAGCACCCAAAGCATGGCACACAGCTGTGTATGTAGAGCTATGTATGCTTCAAGGTATTCCAGCACTGAAGGGGCAACTTAAAACAAAAGGTAAATCTTATTGGGCTGGGGGCCAAAGACAAGCCTACACATTTCAGAGTCCATGAGCCACCTCAAATGTTTCCAAATGGCCTTTGAATAGAAATCTTGGAGTGAACCCGAGGACTGCAGAATCCTGGGGACCGTATTGTTTAATTAAACAGAGACTCAAGTCACCAGCGTCTGGCTCAGGCTGGGCCTCTGGGACCTGAGCAGGCAACATTTCATCATTAGGAGGGAAGGAGATGACAAACCCTTTCCTGAAAAAACCCAGCAGGCAGTCAGAATTACTGGATGTGGATAAATAAAGCCATTATTTCCAAATACATATCCTAGGCAGCACTAAATGCATTCTCCGTATCACAGGCGATACTAAATTTAGAACTGGCAGTTTGAGTCATATGCTGATTCCTAAAGAGAAAAACTAAATTCAAGAAGAAAAAAATGAAGTGAAATATGAAAATAAAAATGCAATCTTAGTCCATAAGAGCAAGCTGTCAAGAGAGGTGAGGGGGAAGTTTCTTGCGCAGCATTTTGGCTGAAAGGGAACTCCAAGTAGGGAAGGCAGGGCCCTGCTGAGTAGCACGGTGGCAGCAGCCCCTGGGAAGCTCTGGGGAGCTCTGGAGAGCCTCAGGGTGGCACTGGAGTGGCAGGGCTAGAATCTGCACTTGAGCAGTAAAGGGGAAAATACTAAGAGCCACCCCAGGGCCCACAGTGCTGTCACATTCTGTCTCCCTGAGGCCTTTCCTCAACCCTACAGCGAAGGCAGGTCACTCTCATTTTCCTGGGAGCTCAGAGAGCTTATGTAACTTGCCCAAGTCATACTATCAGGGAGCAAGAGAATAGACATTTAATAAACTTGCTATTTTATAGTAGTTTTAAATTTACAGAAAAGTTGAAAAGACAGAGCTGAGTTCCTAAATAAGCCTTCCCCAGTTTTCGCTATTGTTCACATCTTAGATCGCTGGCACAACTGATGCACCAGGCAGAGGGAACTGAAAGGCAGGTGAGTGCAGGCAAATTCTGGGAACAGAGCTTGGAGTGAGACTTTGGCAGACAGGAAGAGAAGGCTGGGAAGGTAGCTGAGCCCAGACTGAGTAGTGCTCTCCAGCTGGAGTGGTCCACAGACAATGTGGACCATCTCCTCTTGCTGTCTTGCTCAGGATACTGAGGAAACTGCTCAGGTTCTAAGAAGTGCAACTGTTTTTATGCTGATTTCTTCATTCCCCATAGCACTCACACTTCTAGAAGAACTTTGGGGCACCTAAATCAAGATTCATTCTCCCTTTCTTTCCTAGTACAGACCCCAAACTTTATTCAGAGTAGGTATGTACTCAGCCAAAGGATTAGTTTCCCAGTCTTCATTCCAGTTAAGTGTAGTTATTGTAACTTGCTTCTGGTCAATGAATTATACATGGACATTGCTAGATGCAATTCAAGAAAAGTGCCTTAAAAGGGCGTCTTTTGGTCCTTTTTCTTTTCTACCTGCTTCCTGCCTGAATACCATTTTCTGGAACTCTATTAGCCATGTTGGGTCATGAGAAAACCTTACAGATGAAAGTCTATGTTAAGGGTAGTAAAATAGGAAGGTAGACATAATGGGGATCTATGACAGTTAAGCTGGATTGTCACCTTAATTGGCTTCAAAGCTGCTTAGAGGATTAGTAAAGAACACTTCTGGTTGTGTCTGGGTGGGTCACAGAGGAATGATCTTGGGTCACATAACTGGTCCCTGGCCTCTTTCTTCCTCTCTGGTGCTGTTCCCCTGCTCTGATTTCCTGGCTGTAGAAAGGTGAGCAGCCTTTTTCTACCATGTACTTCCACCACGATATTTTTGCTTTGGATCTAGTTAACCATGGACTGAATCCTCTGAGACCGTGAACTACATTAAACCTCTCTTTCGTTGACTTACAGGTGTTAAGTATTTTGTTCAGCAACAGAGAAGCTGACTAATACAGGATCCTTGATATCATATATGTGAATGTGTTAGTCTGCTCAGGGTGCCACAACAAAATACCATACACTGGGTGGCTAAAACAACAGATACTACTTTTCTCACAGTTCTGGAAGCTTGAAGTCAAGATCAAGGCTCTATCAGGGTTGGTTTGGGTTGACAGGCTTCTCTTTCTGGCTTAGAGATGGTCACCTTCTTATTCTATTCTCTCACAGCCTTTCCTCTGTGCCTATACAGGATAGGAATGGGGGTGTGAGCTTGGGCTGTCTCTTCCTCTTCTTGTAAGGATGCCAGTCCTATCAGATTAAGGCCCTACCCTTATGAACTTTCTTACTTAATCTTTAACTCTTTATAGACTCTGCCTCCAAATGAGGGTCATATTAGGGGTTAGGGCTTCGACCTATGAATTGGTGGTAGGGATGGGTTTTGCAATTCAGCCAATAACACTGAGGGAAAACTGACTTTTCTCTGTTTAAATCATTATTATACCTGCTATCTGTCACTGGAATGTGCATACAATCCCTTAATTATAGACTCCCAAAGGCCAAGGAACATATTCTACACCTTCTACCTTGATGGCCTTCTAAGCTGGAAGTACAAAGAAAAGTACATAATACGCTACATTTTAAGATATTTTTACACATTGATACCTTTCATTCATTCAACTGATAATCCTTTATTGCATACTTACTGCATTCTAGATATGGGGTGATGTGCTCTATACTATGATAAATAAACATGGTCCTTGACTTGTAGGAACTTACAGTCTTTACTGATTTACTTAAACTCATTTCTCTCCAAAGGGCATTCCTTTATTACAGAAAATAAATGGAAATGGAATTTCAAAAGTGTAGAATGGAGGAATATCCACATGCCAGCCCACAAAGTTTATATGTATGTTATGACTGAGCAGTCAAATTGGCTCTGGAGTGCCTCGCTCAAGGACCCACACACTGTTTTCCCCAAGTACATACTTCATTATGTTTGCCTAATACAACCTGCTGATGCCTCTCAAAAGCAAAACAAAACAAAAACAGACAAAAAGCAAACGATGTGACTTGGTGCTTATGAGCTAATGAGTCCCTATCAGCCATGGAAATTGAATGCAAGCATTTTCTTTTCTGAACAAACTGCCCAGTGCTTCTAGATACCTTGAATGTCCTGGAAAGAATCCTTTTTTTTTTTTTTTTTTTTTTATGAAATTCTAACTGATGATCACCCTAAATAAAATCCACAGTTCATTAGTTCTTCTTTACTCATCTAATAATGCCAGAGTGTTCTCTCAGTTTGCACATACAGCTTCCTTTTCTAGAGTGTTTATTGAAGAGTGTGAGAGATTGCTTCAAGATGGTACAGAGAAAGGGAACTGGCAAAACCAGAAAGTTCTGAAGATTGGATGTTAGGTGCATAATTTTAAGAAAAAAATAACCAGCAAGAAGGTAGGACCTCTGAGGTCCTTTCTCTGAGAAAGGTCAGAGTAGACGGAAAGATGAAACACAGAATGACACTGGTATGATTCACCCACAGAGCTTCTTGCCAGTGTATCACAGCATCTTAAAAAGAAAGAGCATGGGTTTGAATCCCAGCTCTGGTACTATGCTGCTTACTAGTTCTGTTATTTTGGGGGTGTTAGCAGTTGAGAGCCTGTTTGCTCACACAGAATGAAAATGGTATCTACATAATAATGTCTTCCATGGTGCAATAACAATAACCACCTACATATAGAGGCCTTATGTGCACCAGATGTATTACATATTTGACATGAATTTTATTATTTAATCTGTACTATACACTAGATGCTATTGAAGAATTCAGAAACTGTTGGTTTCTCCCCAAAGCTACGCCAAGTAATGTCCTTTGATATTTTTGGAAGGAATATACTTAGAAGGCTCTTTGCCAGATCTGTCCCATGCAAAGCAGCTGTACTGACACCCATTTTGTAACCATCTGCAATGCTGAAAGTTTGCTGCAATGCTTTCAGACCTTTAACTCTGTTCCGATGGGAATATGAAGAACTCAAAGAAAGCCTTTCCAAGGGCCCTTTATAATCCCCGTTTGTAGTGGAAGAAAGATGAAAAGCTGCAATGTGTCATTCAAAATATAGTGATCAGGCTGGGAGGAGGGACAAGTGGCGAGTTAGTGTTTAACAGGTCCAGAGCTTCAGCACAAGATTAAAAAAATTCTGCAGACAGGTGCACCACTCACTGTAGAGTATGTGCTTAGAATCTATGCAAGGCCCTGGGTTCAATCCCCAGCATCTCAAAAACAATTCTGGAGATGGATGGGAGTGATGGTTGCACAACAATATAAATATACTTAATACCACTGAAGTACATGCTTAAAGTGATAAATTTCATGATGTTAATTCCACCATGGTAAAAGTAACAGAAAAAATGATGATGATGATGATGATGATGATGATGATGATGATGATAAACAAATAATCCAGGGTGGTGAGAAGGTACAAAAATGATATATGATGGAGAACGTATGAAAGAATCCAGCGTTCGGAAAGCTGAGGCAAGAGGATCACCACAAGTTTGAGGCCAGCCTGGGAAACACAGTGAGTTCAAGACTATCCTGAACTACACAGCAAACCCTTATTCTATAAGCAGAAGTTTGAAGGCTGGACCAGGCACAGGAGCACATGCCTGTAATCTCAGCTATTAGTGAGGTTGAGGCAGGAGGATCAAAAGTTCGAGGCTAGCCTGGACAATTCAGCAAGACAATGAGCAAAAAGAAAAAAAAAAAAAAAAGTTTGAAAGCCCTTGGGTTACAGGATAGTAATGACATCATCCATTATTTATCAAGCACATCAAACATAGGCACTTTCTTACATAATCTATTCTTCACCAGGAC
The DNA here is from genome assembly GCA_004363535.1 of Dasyprocta punctata. NCBI lineage: Eukaryota > Metazoa > Chordata > Mammalia > Rodentia > Dasyproctidae > Dasyprocta > Dasyprocta punctata. The sequence goes on from RJWM01006049.1 coordinate 62,118, forward strand.
CTAGCAAAGCATTTCTTGTCCAAAAGGATCAGGCATAGCATTGCACACCTAGAAAGCAGTGGAGACAGATTTGAACCCACCCAATATTCTCCCTTCTGCATCATGCTGCCTTTGATTCATATGCTGGTTAAATGATTGGATCTAGAATGCTGAAAAAAATTTTCAAGCCTAAGATTCCAGTCTAATAAATTGGGATAATGAGGATAGGAAGATCAGATGTCCACCTTTTCAAAGGTTCCCTGCACTGCCAGGGCACATGGGCAAACCTGAGCCTTGGACTAGGTACTCCGCACACCAGGGGCGACCTTTCTGCTCAGGGGAAACGAAGACATCTGAGATCAGAACTATGGCCAATACCAGGGTGAAGCTGCCAGGGAGCTCCATCAAGGCTCATGGACCACAAATATATAAGAACACACAGCCAGCTCCAAATGCAGCAAGAACTACTGGAAGTACTACTCCCCACACTGTAGTCATTATCCCACAAGAGAAATTCTAAATAGGATAAGGAAGAGGACAAAACAGAGAAAGGTTTAGAAATGGGCGAGGCAGCTCTGAAGTCTGCAGCTTCTGTTCAAATCCCAGCCTGTTTGTTCTCTTGGTGAAAGCAGATCCACAGTCACTCTGACCAGCTGGACAATCTCATGACTGCTCTGGGCCCCCTTGGAAGGGCTCTAGCATCACTTTCTACTCTTTGGTGACCTCCTTACCCTTGCTGAATCCTGTCCACCAGGGAAACACTGAACAGGGGATGATTCTCAGGTTGAACTCAGTATCAAAAGCAACCAGATAACAAAGACATGAGGTTAGAGTCAAGAGACAGGTGCAGGAAAATTGGTTTTCCTCAAGGCCAGCTATTAATTGGAGGTCTCCAGACACCAACTCTAATTTTTCTCCACTGGATAAAGATGTAGACTTGCTGACTATAACTTAGCTTCAAAAAGCAGGAAAGCTTGTTGTAGGAGATATGTCTATATACACTACTTTATATGAAAACACAGAAACTGTAAATTCTTCAAGCTTGATGAGACAATCCTTGCTGTGATACAGCAAACGGAGGACTCTTGGATGCAACAGGACTTGACTCTGCATGGACAGTGTCACTAGCAGCTGTGTGACAGGGATGGAGCTGAGATTCCCCTTATCTGCTCCTGTCTTACCACGGCTCCCTGAGAAATGAAGTCGGTAACTTGACACAGTATAACCAAACGAAGTGCATGTTATGATCTCTTTCCACTAACCTGCAGATTCTTACTGCACTTCTCCTTTAAGGACATTCCCTAAGCATGTAAGCTGCGGTCCATTTGTGTGAGCAGCTCTCCCATACTGGCAGCAGGCACCGCTTCCCAGGAGGGCCCCAGGAATTCCGTGCAGGGCCGTGTCTGATGGTACGGCCACGCGGGTCCAGCGGGAGGCAGCTGCTCCACTCCACATGCTTGGCTGTCGCTTGCTCACTTCTAGTGGAGGATCCAGCAATTATTTTAGGCTCTTATAAATAATACATTTTGTCATCTTGAATCTTCAAGGCTATTTTTTCCTCTTTGGGAAAACTGCTTTTACTCCACAAGAGTCGTTCATAAATCAAGAGGAGTGCAAGTGACCGAAGCCTGAGTTCCTGACTTCAACCCTGAGCCCAGGAAGATCATCTTATTTTAAAGATGAAAACCCTCTTGGTTTCCTTGATCTCTGACCCAGAAAGTCCCGGTTTATAAGCCATAACTACCACACTTGGACCCTGCCTCTCTGGGAGTCCCTACTCCTTTGTTAAATACTGAGGGTTCTTCCCATCTGTAAAATGGCATGAGAGTACGAGCCATGCACAGTTGCTCAAGTGTCTGTCATATAAAGTTTAGGCTCAGTATGTGAGCTCAGCTTTTATTGTTCTTGTCTCTTTCAATTCCCTAGAGAAGACACATTTGTATCTTGAAAAAGTGTCACATTTTTTCCCTTTTCATAACCATGAACTGCTGAAGAAGCGTTCCCCAATAAATAGGGCACAAGGAAACCCTGCAGCACAGTAGACAGAATACTGCGCGTAGAATCAGACAGAGCAGGTCTTCAACATGATTGGACTACTTGTTATATAATAGTGAGTTCCTCAATTTCCTTGGACTTCAATTTCCTAATCAACAAATGGAGATAAACCACTAACTTCATAGTTTCTCTTAAACTTTAATGTGAATGTGAATTATCAGGAGGCTCTGGGTGGCAACTTACCTGATAATTCCAGAGAGAACTGGTTCCTGCTTTTGCCACCAAAACACTAATTCCCACACTACTGCCCACCCTGGAGCAAATGCTTATCATATTGGACATTTTCATATTGATCTCCAAGCCCTTGAGGTCAGAGACCATATCATATTTATCTCTACTGCCTCAGGCTGGCACAGAGCCCTGGCATATAACAGGCACTCAGTGACTAATGCTGATTGAATGCATGAGGTAGGGGATACTGAAGAGACAGGTTAAAGCCCTTTCTTCAGGGCTTATCCTTTCCTGGAGGTATTCATTCATATAGTCATTCAGTCAGTAAATGTATCTTCAAGTGTGAGCTCTCAGTCGTTTTACTAATTTTTAGTGCTTTTGAGTTTGAAAAATTTCTTGGCACCAAGTCTGTAAACTTCAATGATATATAATAATAACATAAACTTGCGCTTTTCAATTTTCAAGATATAATTGCCCCATTTTCAAACAATGAAGCAAGGAAAAAAAACTAAGTGGTCTAAGGCAGAGTCTCAATCTTTAAGTAAATAATCAGGGGGGGACTTGAAAAAATTACTAAAATTTCTAGCTCTCACCTCCAGAGGTTCTGATTCAATATGTATAATAAGATAGAGCCCAGATATCTGCGTTTTAATGCTCCTGGGGTGAGTCTGGGGCCAGGTCTGCAGCAACTGAGCCCAGCCCAGTCTCCCCCACCCCAAGTCGAGCACCTGACCTGTTGTGGAGCTCATCATGGGGTAGAGATCACCTGAGGGATCTGGTTCTGAGCCTAGAGCCATGGGGTGGGAGGCAAGCCACGCGCACAGCACCTCCCAGAGCCTGCAGGGAAACTCAAAACCAGGGAAACACAGGTGATAGTCACAGTTCCAATCCCATGGGCAAAACCATGAAGCCAGAATAAAGGCTGTAAATGGATCATGTTCCTGAGGACATAGGACCTGGAAGGAACAAGAGGAACAGCAACAAATTACAAAGACATTCAATTTGGGAATTAATGAAGGTAGAGGATTTCATAAATTTATTTTGGATTTGTATCCGTTCTTTGAAATAGCTTACCAAACAGAACCCAGTGGGGTATTCAGTAAAGAGCAGTACCAGAGACAGTACAGGGAGACTCCTCCCTCCTGTCTGCCTCCCACAGCCTTGCCCTGCAGACTAGACCTGTGTGCTCTTCCACCTGTAAACTTCTTTGTCTTCTCATTGCCCAAATCTAAACTGATAACCTCCTGCATTAGCTTTCATCAAAACTATCAGACAAGATCAGGCGTGCTCAGGGTGGTATGGTGCAGACTCATCAGAACTATCACGGTCTTGTCTGAAGTTCTCCCTGACCCTTGCCTGTCCTCTTCTCTCCATCAACCTCCCCTAGAAAGCCTCGTTCACCTCCCTAGGATGACCAGAGTATAAAAGACCACTGCATTCTTCCTTTTTTTTCTTTTTTATAGATAACTATACTATTAACCTCTGTTAGCTCATCAAAAAGAACACTTTGTGCTGTCATTGTTTCATCACTTTTGTGCCTAGATTTTATAACCTATAACTACTTCAAAGACAACAATATGCAATATATTAACTAATGTTAATTCCCTGCTTTTTTTTGAAATTCTGTATCATTTTTATACTTTTTTGCTATTTTGCTTTTTAAAAAATAAAAAATTAAATAAATAAATAAATTTTAAAAACCACTGCATTTGAAGCCAGAAGACCTAGTTCAGAACCTGTGCCACCATGCATTACTTGTTTGGCCTTAGATTAATAATTTCCTCTTTTGAGATCCAGTCTTTATGTGTAAGTAGAGTACTAGAAGAGGTCACATCCAGACTCTTTCCAACTCTAGAATTCCATGTTCGCTGTGCTTAAAAACTATCAGTGAAATCTTATTGCCTACAGAATTAAATATATAAATACCTGAAACATCTATGGAAGAGGCCCACTGTGATGATCTGGCCCCAGCTTTTAAGTATTAGTCACCCTAGTGAAACTGAAGTATTCCCATTTTTCTAAACATGTCTGGAGTTTTTGCTTCCTTGATGCTTCTGCCATGATTTTATGTTAGAAACTCCACTGCAGCTACTTTCAATGTGTATGGTCCCTACAGTTTCGGTGTCCAAACCACAGAAAGTTTTAGGGTCTCACTTCATTTTCCTAGCCTAAAAACAAGCTCTTTCTCCCCTCACGCCTCTAATGCTTCTCCCAACTAGTATCACCATGTGCTCTGGGCCTGGTTCACATAGCCTATTGTCAGTCAGCTCCTCCAGGCCAGGGCCTGGGTATATCTCCTACTCTTTTAGCACAAGATCCTATTTAGAGAAAAATTTGTCAAGTAATTGTTGGAAAAATGTGAGAAACAAAATGTGTTAATCTGTTTTCTGTTGCTGTGACAAAATGCCTAAGAAAATCAATTTGGAGGAAAAGATTTATTTTGGCTCAGTTTTGAAGTTTTAGTCTGGCCCGTTGGCTCCATTACTTTGGGTCTGAAGCAAGGCAGAAATATCATGGTTAAAGCGCATGGGCAAGGAAGTCACTCCCTTCACAGTAGCCAAAAAGGAAGAGGGAGGACTCAGCCCAGCAGATGGTGCTGCCCACATTCAGGGTGTGTCTTCCCCATCGGTTTGCTATCCTATATGTCAGTCATCTCTGGACACACCCTCACACACACCAGACCCAGACACACCCAGAAGTGTGCTTTAGTAATTTCCCAGGTATCTCTCAATCCAATCAAGTTGACATTCAAGATTAACCATTACAGAAGATGATCCTATTTTCATTAGGTCCTAAATTTAAGGGCCAGCCAAACCAGAAAGAGTCACACATTGGACAAGTACTTTCTAACCTTGCAAAAGAAGGCATACAAATTCCTGCTGCAGTGAACAACTTCTTCTGGAAATCAATTCCAAGGATGCAAGGCATAAAAAGGTGCCACCAAGGTTGCCAATGAAATGTGCACATTGCTCATGAAGGTCTGTGTTATGGTTTGTGTCTAGATCACCCCCTCAAAGCCCCTTGGAATCATAGGTGGAGCTTTTTGGAGGTAGCTGGATCTAGAGTGTGTGATGCTGGTATCAAGGGTGTGTGATTACTAAATTAGTCCACTGACTGGTTTGACATAGTTCCGGCTAGGATTAAGGGTGCCCCACCCTGGGCATCAGTGCTATATGCCCTGATGGTGGCTACACGTAAGGGACAGAAAGAGAAAGAAGGTCCCTGCTCATTGCTTGCTTGCTGGCTTCTGCCTGCCATGAACTATTTCTTTTCTGAAACGCATCTCTGCCATGCTACCCTACTTTGGAGCCAGCCCACTATGAACTGAAACCACTACAAACTGTGAGCCACACAAACCTTTCCTTCTTTAACTTTGAGTGCTAGGTATTTTGCCTTAGCAACAAAAAAAGTAACTAACACAGCCTGAGATGATTCTTGCTTCCAAAGCCAGCTTAGAGTGAGGTGCTCAACTTAAGGCTGGAAGCTGGTTGGGAGTGCCAGGCTGCCACAGAGCCTCACTCACAGTCACAACAGCTCAGCCTGAATTCTAAGCACCATAGGGTTTTGGTGAGAGGCAGACTTCCTGCCTGTAGGATTATTCAGAAGAAATTTCCTTCTCTGGCCACTCCTTCCCTTGGATCTGAACTGCATCAGTTTATTCTTATTCTTTGTCCACCTGGGTCACCACTAAGCATGTGTATGTTTCATCTCCAAGACTAGATCATTAGTTTCTGCCTGGAAGAATCTGAATCTTGTTCATCTTCAGCCCACCTCATGCTTATTTAACACAAAGCTCTGCTCATAGCAGATGTCAATAAATGTTCTCTGCATGGATGCTCAAATGCAGATCAAACTGACTCAAGTACCAATTAAAATCCCTAGTCAGGAAGACAAGATTTAATTCATTTTTTTCCTACCAAAAGGACAATCTTGCTGTTTAATATAACCTAATACATTTTCTTCACAACTCTGAGACAGATGCAGGTTCTGTTTTTAGAAGGCATATCTGATTTTAAAGTACTGCTTGATTTTGATATTTTATACTGATTAAATCTGAGGCATATCAGAATGAGTGATAAACTGGTTTGCTCTGAACCATTCTACACATCATCTTAGTATGAGCAGCCCTTTCCACCTCTAGACCTTTGTTCTCATTGTTCCTTCTGCCTGGAATGCTCTTACCTTGGTTTTTCATTTGAGATCTGCTATAGTCTGAATGTATCCCACACAAAGCATGTGCTAGAACCTTAATCCCCAGTGCAGCAGTGTTGGGAGGTAGGGCCGAATAGAAGGTGTTCAGGTCATGAGGGCTTCACCCTGATGGATGGGTTAATGCCAATTATAAAAGAAGTGAAGGCTATGATTTCATTCTCTTGCTCTCTTTCACCTTTTCTTTGCCTTTGCACCATAATTCTGAACTTCTCAACCTTTAGAATTCTGCAGAAATAAATTTCTTTTCATTATACACTATCCAGTCTCTGGTATTCTATTACAGTAGCACAAAACAGAGACAAGCTCTCAGCTCAAAAAGCTACTGCCTCAGGCGTTCTACATAAAATACCTCCTAGTTACTTTGTACCCTAGAGTCCTATTTATTTCATACCACTAAAAATCTGAAGCTAGCTTCCCGATCTACTTGTTTATGCTTTAATCTATTCATACTAAAATGTGAGCTCTGTGAGAGTTTCATAAATGACAAGACCTGTCTATCTCCTTCACAGCCATACCTGTATCTAATGTAGGGCCTGGCTAAGAGTAATTTGCTAAATAAATAAATTTTTATTGAAATCCAATGAATACATTTCTAAAGATGTCCAAATATGGGGCTCTTGTTTTTTTCCCATGACCCATGACACAGTTTCTTTAAACAATAAATCACAGGATGCTTGGGAGCCTAAGGCCAGAAGCCAGACCTTCGTTCCAGGTCACTGCCACACATAGTCTCTACGAAACACAATGCACATGAAAGAGTCCAAGCAAAACATGAAAATAAAAGAACCTCCATTTGTCTAGGAGAAAGTCTAAGGAGAAGGGGAAAACCCTCTGACTGGAGAGCCAGGGGAGGCTTTAGCGTTCCAGGACACAGGCCTGGTCAAATGTCAGGGGTGTGACACAGCAAGCCGGATAATGTTTCCTGAGCTGCGTAAGACTAAACAGGCACTATGAAGAAGAGAGCTCAGAAGAGAGGTGTGAAGTGGCCTCCAAGGGATGTGATGGAGAAAGCTATGGAGAGGACTTGAGCATGACCTCAGCTTCTAAATGTATTTGGTAGATGCAATGGAAAGACCACCAGAGTAGAAGCTGGAGAAGACTAAAGAAAAGAAACAAGCATTCAGTGAGCACTGACTCTGTGCCAGGCTTATCCATGTATTACCTCATTAATTCTGACTATCACTCTCCCAGACAGATTAAGAGTCTCATATGATGGAGAAACTGGGGCTCAGAGAAAGTTACTTTAGTGTTCTGAATTTCAGGATATGTGTCTGTAAGATAGACAATAATAAATCCATAAATACCCCCATGCAGGCTTAATACGAGAATCCAATGAGATACAGTGTAGACCACCAACTGCCAGGCCAGGTGCTCTGAAAACGTTACTGTTATTACTAATAATAATCACATATAGTATTAATAATTAGCTTGCCCAAGGTCACATAGCTCATGAAGGTTATAGATAGGATGCAAATGCTGGATGGTGTTTTTACCATGTAAAGACTGCCCCTCAGGGGACCAGGACTAGCCAATAATGAGCTGTGACCTCAAAGTACTGTATCTTGCACAGCCAATTCTCCTTACTTTGAATAAAGAGGCCAAAAACTCTCCACTACAGAGCCCACAGGGATGTTGGGTGGGTAGAATAACTAGTAAACATGAATTTGCATTGTGTGTACAGATGGGAACTGTGATGACCATGGTGAACACCCTGAATAGACGCAGTGTCTTCAGGTTGGCATGGTTCAAATGTGCTAGGCAGTGACATATGAAGTCAGAACCTTGCTCAAGGTGTCAAAGGATTTTGCAGGCAAGTGGCCTCTAGTTTACAGGGACTGTGCCAGCCCCAATAAAAGGCTAGTTTCTGTCTTGCTAATGCTCCCAGGATAATAAAAACAGCGTGAATCTCCAGAGACACAGAAATGTGCTTCAAGATTTTATCCAACATATTAGAAAGATAATTCCTCATAAAATCAGCTTTAGGGAAAGAGCTGACATGGGAAAGGGACATAGCCAAAATCTTTCCAAGAGTCAGGTTGCAAGTCACACGCCACTCTCGGCACCTAAAAGGATTTCTCTGTAATGAAGACAGTGTTCTTTGGGGAAAACTTAAGCTGGGTGGGCCGTTTGCTGTGAGGGTGTCAGTCCTCAGACAGAAACAGGACAGTGTGTCCTAGCCATCGCAGGCTGCCAATGAGTTGGCACACGCCTTGCATTTGTGCTCTGGGGAGGCATGAATGTTCTCCCTGTACAAAGCATGCGGACCCAAGCCATGCGCAGACTCCACAGAACTGCCAGCTGATCAGAAGGAGCACCACAAGCAGCTCTCCTCTTACATCCTGGGCTGCTGGCTGCAAGGCTTAACTCATCTGATCCCTATACACACAAAACCTGCAAGGCCTTGTGAACTTGGTTTCATGGACCAGGAGAAGGAGGTTCACAGCAACTTACTAAAACCACATGGCTAGTAGGGGCACTAGGATTTAGCCTCCGCCCACCTGGCTTTAAGGATCCACCAGCTCCTGGAAGATTTGCCTCAGGCAGATATATTCCTCAAGATGCAAAGTAAAGCTAAGGAGGAAAGAATCTGAGGGTTAGGATTCTCAGTCCACCAGTCTCCCCTAGGAAGAAGTCCCTCTTTCCACCTAATCCATAGTCATCAGCCTCTGCAGGGACACTTAACAGAGCTGCCATCTGGTCCCCTTGTAAGAAGGTCTATGTTCCACTAACACAGGGAATAGCGGCTTCCCCTGAGTACCTCAATTGGCATAAATATTTTTACCCTCACTACACTGCATTTTAAATGTACTAAAGGACTTTCAAAAGGCAATCATGTTCCCTTTCAAGATGGTAATCACTGTTCTGAATTCCTATGGCTTGTGAGTTTAGATTTTCACAAGGCAAATGTTTTTGGAGCACATATCTATCCACATGAGTAGTCACAGATCCTAGCACATGGTTCCGGGCCTAAATGAGTTACTCGTTTGCCCAGGCCTCTCCCTACCTACTGATCCAGCTGTCTTCAGCCATTCTGTAAGAGGACACAAAGCTGGCCCTGATACTTCTCTTATCCTCACTGGCTCACCTGGACACAAAGAGATGTTTTCAGGCAACAAAGCAGAGCATATAGCATGGGAGAGGAGAGCCCAAAGTGTCCAGCTGAGCCCCATTCAAAGTGGAGAACTGGCAATGATGTTACTGCCCACGGGCATTCTGGGACAGAGAAACCCCCAGGGACATCTGCAGAGGGAGTCCCCTCCAAATTGACACTCTGTATTCAAGGACATGTTCCCTTGATAAACATTAGCAGCTCAGCATCCTGAAGTTCATAGATAGGGTAACATCCTGTTGACTTCTAGGTATTCAAAGAAAGGGTAACATCCCGTTGACTTCTCTAACATCATAAGGCCAGCAATGCCAGACAGATTCTGGGGTGTCACTTCTCAAAGAACCAGGGGTTGTTTCTGACCTGATGTTGTGCTTGCCGCTTGTAATTTACATTAATAGCAAATATTTAATTAATCAACTAATAAAATATACACATCAAATAAAAATATCTCACCCATTGATGTGGATAAAACATCTCAGCATGTATCAATACCTAAAGATGTTTCCCCTAAAGACACAGACTGTCCCTGGAATGTTCATATAACCCCTCAGGCTGAATTCGCCCATGGACCCCTTTTCAGGATATTCTGGAAGGAAAGAGAATCAAGAGGTATGGGAAGCAAACCTCAACTCCTTAGACAAACTGGACTAAGCAAGTCTGACCCCAAGAGAGGCTGGATCTGGGTTAGACACCCAAAGACATTTCAGGACCATTATGTGCTACCCTTGGTGGCTTTGAGCATGGAACATTCATACTTGGGTGTTTAAAAAATACCTCAATTACAGTGTGTTCAAATTATGATGAAGATTTCTCTACTCAAACTTGGTCATCTTTCACATTCTCTTATGCAGGACTACAATCCATTCATGAATCTAGAAACATGGGGTTTTGTCCTTCATATCCTCTATTTCCATCATAAAGTCTCCCAATTGTTTATTTTCAAATCATATTTTTCTTTTCATCTCCAGCATCACTAACCTGCCTGGCACTCACTCCTCCCAGGACTAACACAAAACCTTCCTCTTAACCAGCCTCCCCATACCCACTCCAGGCCATGGGACATTTATACTAAACTAAGCATAGTGCTCTCCAGATGTGTCTCACACACATACCCATCTCTTGGGTTCTACAACACTAGAAGCTATACATTATTAGCCCTAGTTTTCAGATGAAGAAATAAGAGACATAGAGACAACCTGAAGATGTGGTGGGGCCAGGATTTGAACTCTGATTGAACTCTAAAGTCTTAACCCCAAACCACTGCCAAAAATTGGGCTAATGCCTACTCATAGTTATGTCACAAGGATTCAAGCATAGTTGTTCCTGTTATTGTGGTGCTGGCAGCATTGTGGGAAGGGTTAAGCATTTGTCATTTTACTCAAAAGAAAACTAATGTGGCTGCCCTTTCAGGGTTGACACAGCTGGATTTGGTTTGAAAACAAGACTTTCATGAAAAGCAGCACGCTGCACCAGTTCCACATAATGTATGAAGAGGGGCTGTTATAAAACAAATGCAAAGATCTCCAGCCCTGCGAACAAGCAATTCATAATGAACTTGGATTTCTCATGGCAAGCTCAGACACCAGGCCTGCATGGGGAACCCAAACTTAAAATAGTTCTGCGAAATTCTTTCGCTACTTTTTTTCTGCCTCCCTGTCACCTGTAGTTACAGACTTAATACATCACACTTGGAAGCAGGAAATCTTGTTTGAATTCTGATGTGCACAAGATTGACCAAGTGGGGACCCATTAAGGTGCCTGGGCCTGAGACAAGCTTCAACATTCCAAGAAACCAGGAAATAACCATAACCCCACTGTCACTCTCTGTGTCTCGGCTTGGTGATAATCCATTCTTCTGAGTCTCCTTCTCTCGCTTTTCTATTACCTGCCATTGATTGGATTAGAAAGCAGCTAAAACATTTGAGTTGCTAGTATGTGAAGCACTTTTACAACCACATTCTCATGAAGTAAGTCAATCCCAACAACAATCTTGAGCAACAGGTGCTGTTAGCCTTATCTTACAAAGAAACTGCAGTTCAAACAGATTAAATGACTTGGGATAAATTCCCATACAGACAGAGGTGCAGTTGAGATTCAAACCTTATTTTGTTAGGTTCCAAAATTTGTGCTTTTCCCATTATAAATCAGGAGGAGTTTACAATGACTAAGCCTTCAGGACAAAATATGGCAGCTATGTGGGTGTGTGTCAGTGGTATTGAAGCCATGAAAGCCCATTCATTCCCTCCTTCCACTGGCCCTCTGCTGACTGCACTGGATGTCAGTGACACAGACAAGGTAAGGTGTGTCCCTGCTCCTGAGATGCTCCAGGGAAAAAGGGCCAAGAGAAAATCAGAAAACTGAACAGAACCATCTGAACCAGAAGTGTTCTCAGAAGACAGCTACTCTAAACACCGCTGCATCTCTGGCATCGTTTGGAGGATTATTAGAACTTAGAAACTGCATGCACTCAATATTTCCAGTTCTAATTATTATCACAAATAATTAGCTACAACCAATTCATAAGCCAGTGACTAAGAGCAGTGATCCAGCCCCTTCACTCTGCTGGTGACACAGCAGAGTGGCAAAAAGACTAACCTGATACACATAAGGAGTCAAAGCTACAGACTCAAAGCTACAGAGAGGGCAATCCAGCTTCCAGTCAAGTGACTGGGAGCCACTGTTTAAAAATTAGATTTTTCTGGACATGGTGACAAACACCCAGTGACTCATGAGACAGAAGCAGGAGTACCACAAGTTCAAGAAGAGCCTGGGCAATTTAGTGAGAACCTGTCTCAAAAAACAAAACAAAACAAAACAAAAAAACGGGGATGTTATTTAATAGTAGAGAGCTTCTGTAGCATGTGTGAGAGGCCCTTGGTTCCTGAGTCAATTCCCAGTATTGCAACATACATACATACATTTATTTTATGTATTAAATATATATTTCTAAGTACGTGTATGGCATATTTTATGTACATAGCATTAGGTTGTTCTTTAAGAACAATGTTTTATGTCTACTGAAAAATGTTTCACAGAAGTAAAATAAGTCAATTTAGGAGAATAAAATTATACTCAGATACACAGGATGGCTGTAGGTTTCCATAATTAACAACAGTACTCTCATCCTCTTCTACCTTGGCCCACCCCCTTCCCAGGTGTTTATTATAGGGCAAAAGACTATTAATCAAAGTTGGTGTTTCAAGGTGATGGTTCCCACGTTATGATGGGAATAAGGAAATAAACAACCATTTTAGCATTTGCTAAAGCTTTGTAATGCCTACTATATTTTCCTCTACCCAGAATGCAGATGTCCTGGTCACTGAAAAGATGATGGGCCTTGCACTGCCAAGTCCTCTGCTCCACCCCTTGCCTGACAAGAACATCAGTTAATCTTGTCCTGCCAGCTTTAGGTTCTTCGCATTGCCTATATAAGAGACAGGCAAAGACCAGTAGGCAAACAAGCTTCTGAGGACACGGGGTAAGGCAGGCCTTTCTGCAGGTCCTCTGTGAGCTCAGTGGACAGCTTCTCTACAGCAGCATCCACTGAGTCTCCCTCTTTTCCAGTTTTAGTGTGGTTTGCCTCTGTATCTGTTTGGGAACTTTATCAGCAAGTCCTACCTGTTCTGCTTTGATATCATGTCCACCTTTTATTCTCTTGTTGCTGGGACAAAATACCTTGACACTCACAATTTAAATTTTAAAAAGATTTATTTTGGCTCACAGTCTATAGAGGTTTCAGCCCATAGTTGGCTGGCTCCAAGGCAGGAAGCCAATGGCAGAGGAGAAAGAGCTCATAGCGAGGTGGGTGGGAAGCAGGGCAGGAGAAGGGATATATATTGCTCCAGGCCACAGCCACTGATCCACTGATCCACCTCTTCCCAGATTTCACCTCCCAACATCTGCACACAGCGATAAACTCATCAGTGGTCTCATTCACACCTGTGGCCCAGTCACAAAAAATCTGTGGTCCAGTCACCTCCCAAAAACCTATCTATGAGCACATGAGGCTTTGGGGGGACATCTAGATATAAGCCACAATGGCAATCTTGGTATACTGAATTTTGATCTGACTCTCCAGGCTCCACTGTCAGAGCTGACTTTTTCCCCTTTTTCAAGCTGTACAGGAACCCACAGGTATGGCTAGCGAGGCCACTGGGAATGACTCTGGAGAGCTCACTAGTAAGAGAAGCCCCTTCAGAGAAGCTGTGTTGAGCTGGAAGGAGTTTGGCAGGACTGCATGAGACTTGGGTGCAGCTGGCCGGCCCCTCGTTCTGGTCCTGTCACTGATATACTGGGGAAAGCACACCATTCTTTTAGCAGCATTTTCCCCATGTGTAAGTAAAGAAATTAGATTAGCTTGAGTTCATGGTCCCCATCCAGACTCTGAAATTTGAGATTTTCATTTTCTTTCTCTTTAGTTTTGTATACAAATGACTAAGACAGACACTATGACTCAAATGTTTATGACCCAGAACCACAGGGCTATAGTAGAAGAAATTGGTCAATCCCATTTTCTTTTCTACTCAGTTGATGATAAGTAAACTAAGGCCCAGAGCAAGACCATAAGTTCTGTGAGGGCAGAAAGCCTCTTGTTAGCTGCCTGCCCAGCACATTTTCAAAAATGTTTATTGACTGACTGAATAAATATTCTTCCTCCAAGGTTGTCCAGTCAGGGGCTGGAAAAATACCCTCCCTCCTTGCCTAGAGGGAGAAAGCAGATGAGACAGAAGTATCAGGCTGCTTTTGGCCCCTGAAGGGATGGTGTTCTCCAGCTGGAGAGCCAAAACAGAGCCAGGAACAAATTCTCAAGGCTGGTAGTGCCAGCGGCGCTTGGCCACAAAGTGAGTTTCTACTAGAGTCCTCCGCGCTGTGCATAATGAATCACAATATGTCAATTACTGCGTTCTGTTAACAAGTTCATATCTGAGTTTGCATTGCCAATAAGTGCCCTGCAATTTGTCACAGATCTACAGTTAGTATGTGGCAGAGGATTCTGAAATACTCCAGGTCCAGGCCTATCAGATGGTTGATTTGAATTTGGCAGCCACTGGCACTTGCCTCAGTAATCAGGCAGCCGGAGGTAAGGATGTACAACTTCCTCTCTGGGGAAAGGGTCTATATCTTGGGTACTCTCTAATATCTTGACTCAGATACATCCACAGGAAGAAGGCCATCTCTGTATTTCTTTCTCTGAAGTACGGAATAAAATGAGACAGAGGCAGCATGGTAAATTTTTTGGTACCGAAAATCAAACTCATGACCTTGCACTTGCCAGGCAGATACCTGTGCTGCTGAGCTAAATTCCCAGCCTTAGAGTGGTAATTTAAAAGTCACCTCCAGAGCGGCTTGATGGACTGACCATGTGGTCATTGGCAATGGAATCTCACACAGGATTCTAATTTTTCTGCAACCCCTTTCCCACATTACCAAAAGTGGGGTAGGAGTACTTAGCAGGCAGAGATATTACAAAGATTAAATGAGATCATGAAGACCCAGAACACTGCTGGCCTGCAGCAGGTGGTACATATGAGCCTTTCCCATGTTAGAGATATTTTCTGAAGGGATCTGAAGATCTTGAAGACTGGGGCCACAACCCTAAAAGGCAAACCTAGAAAAGATCCTTTATGTCTTGGATGTGCATGCCCTGTCTCCCCCAGGAGTTCCATGGTCCTGATTACAAGTACAGTCATGGGAGGGTGTGAGATCCACCTTCCTCACCTCCACACCAGCTGCGTGAGAAGTGAGGAAGCATCCTGGTGAGAGGAGAGGCTGTTTGTTTCTCAGGCAGCACTGCTGCAGCCCCTGACCTACTTTCTTCTAAAAATAGCCCTTCTTAGGTCACTGCTGCAAATTGAATTCCACTGCTTCACTGCACCCTCTAAGCAGGTGGGTGGGCGCCAGTGCACATTTGGTGCATTGCTGCCCACCAAGGACACCAATCCCTCATGCCTGAGCAGAGGGCAGGCGTGTCTGTACACAGCAAAGGCTGGCCCTGCAGGATGTCTTTGTTTTGGGGGACGCAGCGAGAAGCAAGGGAGGGAGACTCTAGTTCCAGCTCTGAAGTCTG
Source organism: Dasyprocta punctata (assembly GCA_004363535.1). Classification (NCBI taxonomy): domain Eukaryota; kingdom Metazoa; phylum Chordata; class Mammalia; order Rodentia; family Dasyproctidae; genus Dasyprocta; species Dasyprocta punctata. The sequence goes on from RJWM01006049.1 coordinate 77,711, forward strand.
ACAGAACTGAACAGAAATAGGCATGCCACTGTATTCTTGCTACTTGATCTTGGAAAAATCATGACTTTCCTTTGCCTCAGTTTTCTTGTCTATAAAGTGGAGATAATAAAACTGACCTTACAGTGTTGTTGTACACCTCATAAAATGCTGTATAAAAGCAGTCCTTGGCAAAGAAGTACTTGATGATAAACTGGTATGGTTATTCTCCACTGTCTGACCTGTTGCTCCACAGAGCTCTCCTCTCACAGGAAGGGTAGGAAGGGATAGGCAAGAAATGCAAAAACTAGAAAAGGGCTGGAGGGCCTGAGGAGATAGCTCAGCAGCACAGTGCCTGTGTGGCAAGTGTGAGGTTTTGAGTTCGATTCCTGGTAATAAAAAAAAGAAAACAAAATGGTTTGGGATGGCGCTCAGTGGTAGAGTGCTTGTTTAGCATGCATGAGGCCCTGCACCACAAATGAAATAAACCAAAAAAAAAACTATAAAGATTGTAAGCTGAAAAGACCTCAGAGGTGCTCAGAGCAAAGGCTCTCAGATGCGCTGAACATCCCCAAATCCATGGTGGCTTGTAACAATAGTAATTCCAGGTCCTTACCCTAAGCACTGGGATTCCAGAAGTCTTCATGACACCAGGAAATGTGTATTTAACAAGTTCTCCAAGTGGTTCTGATACACTCCAGATTTGAGGAAGGCTGATTACCTCATTAAAATAAATGAAGGAATGAATTATTTTTCTTCTAATGTAAGTATAACACATGGCTGTTATAAAATATGCAGAAAATATGGAAAAGCAAAAAATAAAAGTAAAAAATGAAAATTCAATCAACATGTATTGAGAGCCTGTTATATGTCAGGACTTTTGCTAAGGAACAGGAACTTGGTTACCACACACTTCCAATCCGCAGAGTGCCCAGTCTGTGTGGAGACAAGAAGACTATATGATATAATACACTGTATGTTACCACCAGGTAACAAACATACAAGAATAGAGATGAAGGAGCAACTGATCCATCAAAGAAGGCAGGAAAATCTATGGAAGTAAACCAGAGAATAGGGAGGAAAGGGATTTCAGGAAGAACGAATAGGACAGACAAAACCATGCAGAGATGAAAAGTATTTATTAGGAAAATGTTCTTAAAGCCACCACAGTGAGGTCACCATACACAGTAAATAGTGGCATAAAGACAGCTAGTACAAAGGAATGAAGCCAGATCATAAGGGCCTGGATATCACCAATAATACTGCATGCTTTAAGGAGCATGACCCTTCCCAATACTTTTCCAAATGTGGCCTTCTGTCTTCATTTTCACATGATCAATGCTATTACTCAACAATGCAATGTTACTTAATAAACACTTCAAATTAGTCAAGCAGATGGGCCATAATTTATCCAGCCTCAAATATGCACACTTAGGTAGCTCCTAATTTTAATAAGTTATAAAAACATTATGATGAATATCTTTAACCATAAAGCTTTTCCCACATTTTTCTCCCTTGTTCTTCCCTTCTTCCCCTCGTTGCTCCCTTCTCTCTCCCTCCTTTCTCCCTCTCTCCCTTCCTCTTTCACTCCCCAGTGTTAGGGATTGAACCCAGGGCCTTGCACATCAGGCAAGCACTTCACCACTGAGCTACATCCCCAGCCCAGTTTCTACCACATTTACAATCATTCCTTAGGAGAGAATTCCAAGATACGAATTATAAATGAAAACAAAGGGACATCTTCAAGGCCGTTGATAACAGCTCCAAAAGCTTTTCAAAAAACAGTCCAATTATTTATATAAATGAAGAAGTAAGACCCAAAGTAGTCATAAGACTTATCCAAATCACATTGTTAAATAGGGGTGGAACCAAGAACAAAATCTACAACCACTAACTCCAAGGCTAATGCTCTTCATTCTAGAAAAAGCTCTATTTCAGTCAATGCCTCTGATCAATTTTAACTCTAAGTATTTTAGGTTAGAATGGACTTGAGTAGATGAGAATATGCGCACATTTACATGCATACATGAAGCTGCATTTATGAGCCACTTTTTCCCATTCTTATCATATACTCTCCAATACCAGAGTATCAGAGTCAATTTCTTTTCTAGCCAAGCTAAGCTTTCTTAGGCTGCTTTGCCTCCACACTTTTAATCCTACAGGAAATGTCTCCTGCATTCAAATTCTATGTATATTTTTTAAAAACTGAACTACATGATTCCAAAAGCATCTCTAGACTGTAAGCATTTATTAACAAATCCATATATGATATTTATTTTATTGCTTTGTAGCACCTCTTATAGTAACAAAAAATTGAGAATTATCTCCAGAATAAAAGCTAATTCAGGCTTCTGTAATTAGAAAGGGATAAAATAAGTTGCCTATTCAAGATGTATCATGTACATGTATAAATTCTCTATGATGAATCTGATCATTATGTATACCTAATTGTAACAATAAGCTTAAAAAAAAAAAAAGCAAAACAAAACTTCCTCACTTCCTGAAGTTAATGAAGATAGATTTACTTCAAAAAGACATTTCTAGAGTTTGATGAGATCAAGCCAGGTCAGTCCAATCTCTTGTACTTTCTATGTTCATAGTATCAGCACATCTTGGTAAACTGGAGACTGCTGTGCTAGGAGACAATAAGAATACTTCCACATGCTGAAGACCTCTGAGAATAAGTACAATGATAACTGCTTTACATTAGAATCCTTAAAATACCCCCATTGAAGTTATCCCTCCATGGCACCTCTTCTCTTTTGGTGTTGCTGGGGGACTGAACTAGAGCTTCAAGTATGCTAAACACATATTGTACCATTGAGCTACACCTCTCGCCCTTAAATTATTCACATTTTCAGATGGGAAATCTTGCAACCTGAGACATTAATTCACTGAAAGTCAACACTACTAGCAAGCGGCAAAGCCAAGACTGGAACCCAGGTAAATCTGACTCAAAATCTACTTTTTATGTTTTACTGTATTTGAGCAAATGTCATTTCCGTTCTAGCTCTGATATTATCAAAGTATTTGACTCCAACAGGATGTTCATGCTCTCTGGATTCTAGCTTGCTCGCTCGAGAGATGTCGATAATTATCTTCCTGTCTGCCCCTTACACTTGGCACACACATACAGGAAAGCACTGTTGCTGTGATTAAGTGACATAAAGAGTGTAAAAGACCCAGAGAGACTTACAGGTAGTTATGAGAGTCCTGCACATCACAAATGATCAATCTGATGATGACTGGACATCCTGCCAAGATGCTCTGTCACTTAAGCAGAATTTAATTACAATCACTACACAGCCCCTTCTTGCATCAGAAAGTGAACAGCTGCAAAGCATTTCATAAGATTTTCAATAAGACCTGAAATGAAGAGGTCATGCATTCCCGCTGGCTTGAACCATGGAGTGGGGGAGGTGCATGCACGATTGTCTCATCCTGTGCCTTGAACCACTGGTGGTACAAATGGACCTAAGAACTTTTATCTGTCTTTTTACTAATAAAATTAATTTTTAAAAGTCTATAAATGGACTAAATCTAGTTAGCTGCTTGAATTTGAAAAATTACTGCCCAAATACAAATACTGATACCAATTAAAATTATTAAAATAAGCAACAAATTTATTTATTTCATTAAATCAGAACAACTGGGTAGTGAGACACAAATTACAGCCCATTCCAAATGTGTTAATATTCTGAGAAAATACATTAACCAAAATATTGCACTCCTGGGGCACTCTGGGGAATCGTGGTTCCCCATATGTTTTCCTGCTCCGTCACTCACATGTATGCATTTGTGGACACATGCTCACACATCCTCCACTTGTGGCCTGTTTTGAGAAAAGCAGGATACAATGGAAGGTACACTGGGCTTGGATTCCATCACCAAGAGCCCATTTACAAATGCAACCAAAGCATTTATTCCAGTTTTCCAGAGGCTTCTGGCAAAACATCAGGAGGCTGGGCTGTAATCCACTATCTGTAGAACACTAAGCAAGGTGCTTCCCCTCTCAGCCTGTTTCTTTTTACATAACATAGGGATAATACCTGCCTTAGATAATGTAGTTAGCCAACCTGCGTGTATGTCCTTACTACCTACGGCACTGTGCCGAGGGCTTTATGTGCACTGTTCCATTCGCCCTCACAGTCCTTGGGAAAAGGTGTCACTAGCTGCAGTTCACAGAAGAGGAAACTTGCATTCAGAGGGCTGCAGCTGTGCCCCTCACCACACTGCTGCTGTTACAGACTTAAGATTCAAACCCTGGTCACTCTGATACGAAACTTTATGCTCTTAACTACCAAATCATATTCCAGAGAGGTGCTGCAAGGAGAACTAAAATAGCATTTATTACTATGTACCTCCTAGGTGCCTAGTAATCTGCATTCTTCCGCTCTAAGACACAAGGTTCTGCACAACCCATGCATCCAGGGCCACTCAGTGGCAATGGGCCCTGCACAGATACCAGGCATCTTGAAAAAGGCAGGGAGAGACTGGATCTGGGAGAAAAATACTTACTGCTGTGCTCCAAAGATTGGTAAAGATAGCCATGCTGTGAACCTGCGCAGGGTTTATGAATGAAATTCCTCTCAAGTTTTAGAAGTCAGTTTTTGAAGGCAGTCAGTGGGGCAGTGAGAGAACCTTGCTGAAGGCTAGAGCGTACACTCTCATTCACATATTATTACAGATTTCCTTGCAGCTGGTGGTCTCCAAGGTGTCTGCTGGCCACTCTGAGAAAGATGTGACTGTGAAGGCAGGACTATGAGGGGAGCCCACCACTCCCTCAGCTCCCCAGTCCCCACTGCTTACATAGAAAGCATGCAGGGACCAGGAAGAAACCACATTTTGAAACCTTAGGCTGGATTCTACTAAAAATAGAGCTGTGATTCAAATGTCTATTACTGAGCTCTCTGCCTTTGCACTCTGGAAACTAGGCTGTTTCACCCCTCATCAAATCTACCTCCCCAAGGTGATCATCTGCACCGCACTACCCAGAGACGGAGAAGTAAGAACGACTGAGAGTCTAATGAGTGCCTGGCCTCATGCTGGGTCCTTTACACCCTAGATCTCATCAGTTGCTGCTGCACAACAACTGGGGTGGGAGGAGGTATTTTACACTGCAGGAAACTGAGGCCTAGTTAGATAAGAGTACATGCTCAAGGTCACTCTGCTGGTTAAATGGCAATGTTGAGAAGTGAACACACTCAGGCCAGTCTGACTCTAGAACTCAGGTTCTGTCAAATACATATAAACTTCACTTTCAGCTTAGTGAGTGATAAAAGCAACACTGCTATCCAATTTACCTTATGGCTTTGGGAAGGACCAGCAAAGCAGCCATTTGAATGATTCATTCCTGTGACTGACAAGATTTCTCTTGGTTATAGCTTCAGCAGCTGCTAACTCTGCTACTCCCTCTGCCCCCCCACCCAGTTGGCTCAGGGAAGTAGAATTATTTACATAAGCATTTCAGTGGCCTCCTGCCTCAAGACATGATTATCATAGACTTTTAAGTGACAACAGTGTCATAAATCATAATAAAGGCCAAAAGAAGTCAGGGTCAGGGAATGTAACAGGAGAGGATATTCTGAGAAGCAAAGAAGTGGGTCCAGCCGCAATAGCATAACTCCTAGTGTATAAAAGCCCTTTCCTACTAATTTCTCCATCTGATCCTCAGGGCACCTGGGGAGGTGGAATTCAGTAGCTGTGTGGCGGGGGGTACTGGGGATAGAACTAAGTTCCCTAGACTGGGCTCAAACTTGTCATCTTCCTGCTTCAGCCTCCCAGAGTGCTGGGATTACAGATGTGCACCACCACACCTGGCCAGTATCTCTATTCCATGGATAAAGAATGTGAGGGTCAGAAAGGTTAAGGTCTGAGGTCCAAGGTCAGACAGTGGCTGGGATAAGAACCTAAGTCTCCTAATTCCCACCCAGCACTTCCCCCAACCCGCTTATCTGACAATGCAAGGACCAAAATCTGTCAGCACTGTCACAGAAAGAACTCTGTAGTCTTGTTCCCTACATGACAAGATCATGAAGGGGAAAGTGGTTGTAAAATCATCAGAGAAAGTCAGCACAGGGTCTGGACCTGTGGGCTTGAAAATCAGAACACTTTCCAAATCCTTAGACATCTACTAACTCTGTGATGCCAGGCAAGTCACTTCACCTGTCTGCCTTGATCCCCTCACTTGTAAAATGTAATGTACAGCTTTTGTCATAATTAAGTAGAGAAAAAAAAGTCCACTTTATATACACAGTACCAGGCACCGAAGAAAGCACTCTGTGATGTTAGCTGTCTCTGTGCTCATCATTGTCATAATGAAAGAGTTGGCACACAGGAGATGTTTAGCAAGTGCTGGTTCCCTCTCCACCACCCTTGCTCCCACACCACCCACGCAGCAAGCCCCCTCCACCCTGCTATCTGTAGACCTGCTGAGAGGAAGTCTAGGGCTAAAAGCTGGGATGGCAATGTGTTTCTTCCCAGCAGCTGGCCTTGCTGATGGGGCCAGTGAGCTACTACACAGTCATTAATCACACTGTGATATGTGTGATTCAGGTCACTCCCCAGAAATTAGCAATGCCATCTGAGATTTTTCCCCTCAAGAATGTGGAGCTCCTTCGCATGTATGGGCTTCTCCTAAGGACTTGCCCCTTGCAATGGCTTCTTGGCATCTAGAAAGAGCATCTGCCAGCCTGCAAATGGTAATCTAGAAAGCAGTCTTTGCCCTGAGCCAAATCCTAGCAATGGCAGGAATAACCACAAAACAGACACACTGTCGCATTATCAAAGGCATCACAACAGTACACACTGTAATAGGGACACTTACCAGAAATGCTACCCATATATTGATGAAGAAAAAACAGTAATTAAGTAGGTCTGCTTCACTAACCTTTCTCTACAAAAATAATTCCCTGACCTTGCTACAGAACTGGAAGTCTCCATTTCAACTTCCTTCCAGGTACTTCTATTTGGATGTTTCACAGGCATGTCACATTCAGTTACACTAAAAAATGTATTTATCATCTTTCCCAAAACCTACCCTTTCCTCTGTCCACGTATTACCTTTCCCGGTCAGTGACGATACAGCTACCCAATCTATCTAGCAGAAGACTGGGTAGCAGAGCCTTGATCCTAATCATTCTCCCCTACCTCTCCTCAACCCTCAACCCACTTAATCCCAATACAATGAGCTCTGCCATTCAAATCTCTTCTATTTTTGCTGCCATTGTCCAAATTCAGGCCTTCATCACCTCTCCCTTGAGGTAACGCTCTGCTCTCCCTACTCCCCTCCTCCACTTCCAGACTCCCTCCCCTTACCGCAGCCTTCACCCTGCCCCCAGAATGATTTCTGTAGATGTGATTAACACCTTCCTGGTATAACTCCAGGTGTTATACCAGGAAATGACCTGGTATAACCTAGTGGGCCTGACCCAATCAGGTGAAAGGCCTTAAGAAGTGGGGTCTCCCTGAAGAAGTTCTGCTCTTTGACTGCAGTGACAGCTCCTGCCACACCTTTTCCAGTGTGCCCTTCTCAACAGTCTCCCCTATAGAATTCAGACTTGTATAACCAGTCTCCACAGCTACCTAAGCCAATTCTGCACATCAGGTATCTTAATTTCTCTATCCTACTAGGTCTGTTTCTCTGGTTGAACCTAGAATGATATGCTCTGTCTTTGAAACAAAATTCTTCTGACAGAACCTATGAGATTTGGCTGGATCACTCACGTATTGGCAAGAATGTGGAGTTACAGAAATCTTCATTCACTGCTGATGCTATGTGTGAGACTTTAAGTTTGGTCCTTATATACATTAGCTCATTTACCTGTTATAATAACTCTGAATATTCTCATTCTCTTTATCTACACAGGGAAACTGAGGCTCAGGGAGGGTTGTAATTCACTCACACAACATGGCTAGAAACTGGCAGAGCTGAGTTTCTTTCATGAACTTAGTGTTCCTTTAAAATCACATTAAATTCATTTGAGAATTATGGTAAAATAGTTATTAAAACTATAATGGCTGCCTTACTTTTTAATGAACAATTATTATCTTTCATTTGCAACTACACATATATTTTTATAACATCTGAAAGTCTGTAGAAGGCAAGGCACAGGCAAGAGAGGGCAATGCTTTTATTTTTATAGATGTGCAATTAAAGCACTTGGATAGAAATTACTTAAAATCACACAAAAAATTGAAGATTAATAAAAGCATCTGAATGGTTGAGAGCTCTGAGATGCTGAGTATTAAAAAAAAAGACAGGCAGTATGGATCTGCAAGGTTCACAGTTTCAAACACTCTTCCAAGAACACACGGTTTAGACCAAAGGATTCTGGGCTCAGTGGCAGGAAATCTGCTTTCTCCGAAGACTTGGGCATTTTACTTATAGATGAGGAGTGGGAATAAATGGCTTCTGAAGTTCTTCCCAGTTCCAACCCACTTCAATCCTATAAAGCCAGTATGTCCTAGTACACCATGACCACCCGCACTTTGCGGGCTTTCTCTCAAATGGACAAAGGTGATTTTGTTTTGTGGGCACATGAGTGTGGTGCTATAACCCAAGACACTTAAAACCACATCCCTATCTCTACCCACAAACTTCCTCTCTAGGCTCTTTTTGCTGACTGTCTGCAGACCGCCCATCACTGTCCTGTTGATAGTTTAAAGGCAACATAACCAACGAGCTCATCCTCCCCCTGTGCCAACATCTCTGCTGCCATGGCCAGTTACTCTCTGTTCTGGCTCCCCCACTGAAAGCTGACAGGGAGTCACCCTGTCAATTCTAACACTAGGTCCTCTCTTACGTTCAGCCACAATCAAATATTACTTCACTGACCTCCAATCACATATCCACCCTTGTTTAGATCTTGATTTTGTCATCACTTGAGTATATAAATCTTCCCCATTTTCTCCTATCAAAAGTAGAATGATCTCTTTCTCTACCTTCATGAGGACAGGCTGAGGCTGGAGTTTTTAAATGGCAGCCAGAAGGGACCCCTCTGCAGTTGTTATCAATCAATTACTAATAATACGGGATAGTACCAATCACTAATTATGGCTCCTTCCCTTTGGATGCCAAACCCCTCACACCGCAGAGTACCCTAGATAATGGTTCCCTTGTGTTGATTTCTTATGCACTTCTTTCCCCTTACCTCCCCTCAAAGCCAAGGTATTGCAGCCATTATCTTAAAAAAAAAAAATCACAATTGAGTTCACATGGTAGCCCCTGGGGAAGACTCAAATTAGAAAACAAAAAGCAAACAGGCCCCTAAAATTCAAGGACCCAATCCAAAAATGGGCATCTGAGATGAATACACACTTCTCAGAGAAAGAAATACAAATGGCAAATAAATATATGAAAAAATGTTCAACATCAATGGTCATTCGGGAAATGCAAATTAAAACAACGCTGAGATTCCATCTCACCCCAGAAAGAATGGCCAAGATTAAAAAATCA